>PVKA01011444.1:0-60912 GCA_004027165.1 Ctenomys sociabilis
GGGCAGGGGGAGGGGACAGCAGAAGGGGGCGGAGTGTTGAAGAGGGAAGGCAAGGGCTTATTAGACAGAAATTTTAGCACATATGCCAGAGAGCAGGCTCTACCTGGAGAATGAGGTAGGCCACACTTCAGAGCTGAAAGCAGTTGTGGTTTTGGCTGTGGAAATCTGTGAAATTTTCCAGCCCAGTGTCTCTCAGTTTCCTGTTGTGGCAGAGATAATGGTCACTTCACAAATGACACTGACAGTCACCCAACGTGCAGGTGAAAGGGAGTTGCCTGGGCTTATTGTGTTTTAGGGGGAAGAAAAAAAAAAAAAAGAAACTAGGCTGGTGTTCTGAAGCGCCATTTTTAAGTCACAAATTCATTGTGATTTTCCTTTTCCCTTTTGCACCTGTGTTTATTTCTTGGATCCATCATCATGATGCCCCAGATTATTTTTTCATTTCTCCTGAGAGATGCAGAAGAGCGGAAGTGCTGCCTTCTTATAACTGCTTTGGGCAGAGGGTGGGCTCCATGTCTGCCCCACCAGGGACTGACAGTCTCCGCTGACTCACGGGGACAGAGGAGTGCGGGTTTGGCTGGTTGATGAATTCCCCACTGGGTAGCCTAGAAAAGAGCGCGAGACCAAATTATGAATGGATTACATTAGCAGCTTATTAATGGAGTACCTTAACAGATTATTAAGGCTTAAACTTCATTTTATAGCCACAAATTATAAATAAATATTCATGAATAAGGGGCATAGGGAATAACTCAGAGGCATAATGGCCTGCTGGAAAGTGCGAGGTCCTGAGTTTGATCCCCAGCACAAAAAAAATCACCCCACAAAAAGGGCCAGGAAGATAGCTCAGTGGTCTAAGTGCCTGCCTGGCAATGCAAGGATCCAGGTTCAATCCTCAGTAACATATGCGCTGTGCAGGACACTAAAACCAGGCATGGTGGTGCACACCTGTAATCCCAGTGCTGGGGAGGCTGAGACGGGAAGATCACTATGAGTGTCAGCTGCATAGTGAGACCCTGAACCAAATAAATAAATAAATTTTAAAAAATTCTTTTGGTGTTAAACCTCAATTTGTTTTGAGTTGTTTATCCAAAAGCAATAGTTTTGAGTTTGAGAGCATATGGACTCTTGCTTGTTTTGTCAATAAAAAAAATCTAATGTCCTCTTATTTTAAGTATAGCATTGATGAATGGATACACTAAATAAAAACATATGTTTCCTTTTGCTATTGGGTCACAGAATTTTGCTTTGGGTCTCTATTTTGAAGGCATTTTTTAATAATTAGTTCCAGATAATATAAGCATATTGTCTGAAATAGATAAAACTCATACCACAAAAGTAATTACGATGAGTATCTAGAACATTTGTGTTGTCATTTTTATTTTATAGGCCCACACATACAAGAAGCACAATCTTCCCTTGAGAGTTACCTGAAAGTGCTCTCAAATAGCTCAATGCAAATATAAGAGAGGCTGAAGGGCACATTGCAGAAAGGCTGGTGGACATGGGAATCAGAGCTTCTCATCACTTATTAAGTCATAGGTGCAGCTGGAGGCTCTGGCATGGCAGGTGCAGTGTTTAGAGCCCCCTCTTTATAAATAGCCCAGCTTTTGGTTTACTTTTACTGTTATTCCCAATATAGCTAACTTTTGTTGCTTAAACACACCTGCTGCATGTTTAAGACCAAGTCAAAATAAGATCTGTGTTAATGAAAAGTATTCTCTTTTTCCTTTAATAGATGGATGGGGAGATAGATAGATGATAAATAGATAGATAGATAGATAGATAGATAGATAGATAGATAGATAGATAGACAGACAGACAGACAGACAGACAGACAGACAGACAGACAGATATGTCAAGATCAATTATGCCTCCCTCAGAGGTTACTTTTGGGCCCACATGTGGAGCATCTTAGCTCATTCAAGGTTTCTTCAAGTGTCTTTTCTCAAGTAGCATCAGAATTATGAGCTTCATATACATTAATCTTTTTCATGTCAGGGCAGTCATGTTGGAAGTATTCTTAAGAAGTCCACAAAGTGTCTATCTGCTGTTATACACAATAATATCAATGATACTGTACTGGGGAAAGTCTTCCCTCCCTCCTCTGCTCTTGTTCCTCCTCCTCTGTGTTTTTCTGTTTCTGTGCCTATGCTGTGGGATGTGTGTGTGTGTGTGTGTGTGTGTGTGTGTGTGTGTGTGTATGCACATGTGGGTGCATACACACATACGTATTTAGGCTCTGCAGATTGAACCTGGGTCCTTGCACCTGCTCAGCATACACTCTATCAGATCTTTGTATATGATGCCTTGTTGACTAAAGTTTAGAAAATTAAACAAAGGCAAACTAACATCAGTGAAAATTTTTATCTCATTCATCCACAATGGAGAAGTCAATGTCTAATTCATTGGAGATGTGACAGAAACAATGAGCCTGGCACATGCGATCTGAATGTGAGAAATGTTAAAACAGCTCCGAGGAGGCCACAACCTTTCTTGTGTCTTAGCTACTTTATGTGTTTGCTTATTTTGCCTCCAGAGATGACTGGTTATTTTTGTTTCAAAAGAGCTATGAAAAGTGCAAAGAAGTGAAGTTTCTACATTGATAACTGAGCATGCAGGCATGAAGCAAGTTTGAATAAAAAGGGTTGAAAAATAACAAGGTTATTTTTAAGTTGATTTTTAATTGACAAATAATAGTTGCATATATTTATTGGGGACTAACTGATGTGTTGATATATGTTGAAGAGGAAGGATTAAATCAAGCTAATTAGCACATCCATCACTTCACAAAGTTCCAGTTAGACAAGAGCGATAAGTTTTAGTGATCTATTGCAAAGAATAGTGACTACATATAAATAATGTTGATTGTATATTGCAAAGTTGCTACATGAGAGGAGTTTAAAGTTGTCCACCATGTTGTTTTATTAACTATGCCTCCAGCAGTGATTTCTCAAATTTGATGCTGATAAAAATTACAAAGATTAGAAGGAGAAATTATTAAAATGGTCATCCTTAGGGCTGGCCAAATAACTCATCAGATTAAAGTGCCTGCTTGGGCAGATGCAGGGGCCAGGAGTTTGATCCCTGAACCTGCCGTGCCAGCCCCGTCACCAGGGTGTACTGAGACAGTGATTTAGACTGGGTATGGTGGTGTGCACCTGTAATTCCAGCACTTGGGAGGCTATAAACAGGAGGATCACTATGAGTCTGATCTGTGTAGTGATCTCAGCATTGCTGATGCCAAAGGCTCTATTTCATAAGTGTGCCAGTTGATTTGACAGTATGTCCAGAGAACATGTTTGAAGACTATGAAGGGAGCAAGGGTGTGACTAAGGTAATATAAAAGTTGAATTGTTTTCAGCACTTAAAAGCACCAAGCAAAAATCTAAAGAAACTTGGCCGCATTTGTAGGAGTCTCCTCCAGTTTCTCATCTCCATCCAAGAAATCAGTATTTGTAATCCCAAAGATACATTATTGGAATCCCATCAAGGTAGTTCCAATCTACTACTCCCAGTGCAACCCATGGTGAAAGTAAAGACTCTAAAACATATTTATACTTATTGGGGAGCCAAGGAGCTTTGTGGCTAAGTCTAGCCACAAACATGGCCTTCCAGAACAAAGAGCCTGACCCAGAGCCACACCCAGGTTTTACTCAGTGGAGGAGGAGTGGCTTGAGGAGAAATGACTGAGGATTGTGGGAAGTAGGTGAGTACTGTGAGCTGGGCTAGGTAGGTGGCCTGCATTTGCCTTTCCCATATGCAGAGAGGATATGCAGAGAAAGTGATTTGCATTATGCTATTGAGATAGTATCTAATGTTTTGGGGGTCTGGTGCTTCAGCTTGGATGTAGTCTTTCAAGCACCAGGAAGACATACCTCTGCTCGAGGTTTGATCCCAGCTGGCAGCACAGAGCATTGACTCTTTGTCCTGTCTGGACCCTGCTCACATTAGAGAGCAGCAGGTGTAGGTTACCAGGGAAACATGGACACCACCTTCAAAGACTATCACCAGCACCTCAGCTAGACCAATATACATTGCTTAAGGTCAACTGAAAGGATAAATAGACGTCCTAGCTCTGTACATAACAATATGAGGAAATAGGGTCGGGCTCAGTCAAAATGGAGACAATTGCTCTTCTTTCAAGGAGAGCTGCTCAGGTGGTTCTCTACAACCTGAGGAGTGAGGTTTATTGTAAAATTTTATGTTTCTCTGTAATCAACTTCACTCAAATGTGCATTCAAATTAGTAAAGCGTATTGGTATACCCTCCCAATATCAGTCAGAAGCCATTTGCTTCCGTTTTTTGTTTTGCAGTACTGGGAATTGAATTCCAGACCTTGGGTTTGCCAGGCAGGTGCTCATGTCCTTGAACTATCTCCTCAGCCCTCTTTGTTTTCCCTACTCACTGTGGTTCAATTTTCTTTTTTTGTTGATTTGTTTTTTTGTTTTTTGTTTTTTGCAGAACCAGGATTTGAACTCAGGCCTTTGCACTTGCCCCAGAAGCACTTATTCCACTGAGTCAACTCCCTCACCCCCTGTTCAATTTTCTTTACAGCACCTGGCTTAATAAATATTGGTCTTTGATAGTTTTTGCTTCTCTTCCTGTCCCCTTCAAGACAACAGTGAAATGTACGAGGCAGGGATTTTGTCGAGTTCAATCTTGTTTCATGACACTTTAGGAAGTCCCTTTGGGTGTAATAAGTGCTTAGTAAATACTTTATGCATGAATTACAGAATAAATAGTGAGCTTATTGGGGAATCCTCCTAATTCTTCTGACTTCGGTATTTTATGAGAGTATTTTGCCTTCATGAAATGTGCTTAAACTCTTTGGGGGGGGGTAAATTTGGAATGGAGTTTGAAAAGAATAAAATTCTTCCTGTTATGAATGTCATTGTATAATCACTGAGAAGGGAAGCTAGAAAGGATGCTTAGGTTTTCTATTTCCTGTCAGAGAACTGAAAAGTTATGCAGACCAAAAAAAGGAGAGAATCCCTCGTAGATGTTGGAGAGTTGCCTGTGTATTCTAATATTAAATAAATACATTGATTTGGTTGATGTTGCTCTCAGCAGTGATTTTCTAAATTTGATGTCAATAAAAATTAGGAACATTATAAGGAATTATTATAATTCTCATTCCTAGATTTCTCCAAAATCTCAGAATTTCTGATAACACAGACTCTACGCCTTTAATAATAACTGTGCCAGCTGATTTGAGAGTATGTGAAAAAAAAGTGTTTGAACATTTTCAGGATAGCAAGCTTGTGAAACTGAGGAGAGACATAAAAGAAGAGAGCAAATATGTTCAAAGAGCTGTGAAGAACACCTGTGGCGATTAGGTTCTTTGTGTTGTGGCACCTGCTTAAAATACTTACCAGTGAGTGGTTAAAAACTGTTTCGCTTAAATTGAACTGTCCTACTTTGAGTGGAGCCAAGAGAGACAGATTGTTTGTTTGGTTGTTTGTTTTATCAAAAACTTGTTTTTCAGGATGAATGTATCTTTCCCAAAAGTTTCCAAATCTATGCAGCATTAATGTTTTTCTAAGTGTCAAGTGTACTGACAGCTTGGTACGTGATTGTCTTCAGCCACCTGCCTAATTTACCTGACAACTTCTGCTTATTTATTATTATTATTATCGTTATTATCATTACTGGCAGAACTGGGGATCGAACTCAGGCCCTGGCACTTGTCAGGGAAGCACTGATTCCATTGAGCCATCTCCACTGCCCTTCCTGCTTACTTGAACTGTGCTTGTGGAGAGAGTGCCCAGGCTGCTAATTGCATTGCATACCACTCGCCTTCCAGCTGCCTGACTCCTGGTATGATCTCCCACGTGTTCCTCATAAGGGGAGGGTTGCACAGTCCCCAGAGAAAGTGTCTCCGAATCATAACAGTATTTAAAGTAGGCTATGGTAGAGTGGTTTAAGCAGTTTCTTAGAGTTCATTAATCACTGGCTTTTGTTTGATGATTCTCATTTGCATTCCTATATCCCCAATAATTGGTCTGTCCAGGACCTAAAATTACTCTAATTGTTTTGGTCCATTCTTCTAAAGTTTGCATATTTAGATTATTGACCTCAGCTTGCTTTCCTATCTATTCAGGACTATACTAGAATAAATGGTCATAGAAATGTATCTGACTGCTGTACTGAATACAGAACCCCACGATTTGCTACTGTACTTGCAATGTATAGTAATGCTCTGATTGGTGGAGCTAAGATCAAGGAGGGAGAGAGGGATGCAGTTAGGAGGTGGAGAGTGTAGGGAGACACTGTGTTTTGAAAAAGACGTAGAATAAAAAGAAAAGCAGCATTTCTCATCTTCATACTTTCATCTAAAAGCTCTTTTAAGGAGAAAAAGAAATGGTATCCAAAAATTAAGTTTATATTACATTTTCTAATAATTTTCTTTGGTTGTAATATGTTATGAAAAATAGTCGACTCACATGGAGATTTAATATAAACCACAGATTATTAAACTCAGGGGATTAGATTTAGAGAATAATTATCTCTGTTTTCTCACCTATTCTTGGTTTCTATTTTCATGAACTCTAGATTCCTATACCTTTCCTTGTGTATCTCAAGCATACTATTGTGAATTCATGCCCTGGCTCCCTTTGACTAACACCCTACATGAGTATAACTTACTTTCAGTTTCACAGTGCGTTAGCTATGCCAGGGATATGTTCACATATTACCAGATATTTGAAAACTCTAGGAAAGATGTTTTAAGGCAGAAGAACCAGTTAGTGACATCATTTCCCACATCATCTAATGAGCATACAGATCTGTGTCTTCTGTAAGAATCAATAGGGATGCACTTCTAGGAAACTGGCTCTGACCTGCCCCAACTAGTTATCTGCTACTCATGGACATGCAAGTCCTGACAGTTATGTTTCTCTTTTGTGGTGAACAGCCCATGTGTGTCACTTGTCTCCTTCTATAGCACTAGGGCCCTGTTTTAGTGAAGGGTTGTGTTTATGTCTTAGGAGTCCAGTATAGAGGAGGGAAGGAAAATATATTGAATATAGTCTTTGAGAGATATGGGGAATACTTGAAGTGCTATAGTATTGGGGTTACCAAACAAACAATGAATAATAAATAAGGAATACAGTTGGGGTAGGTTTCATGACCTTTAGGTGAGTGAGCTTCACTTTTATGTTTAACAAAATTCTACAATGTATCCAGTGAATATCAGACAGAGGCCCACATCAGGAGACTCTGCCTAGACCTTAGAAGAGGTCTTCTGCCAGACATAGTGATTGTCTGCTTACAGGCAGGACTGAGCTCTAAGGGCTATTACCAAGGAAGCAAGCCCACCAAAGAAAGGAGACAATGGCTTGTTTGGGGACTGAATTTTTAAATGCTATTGACTTGTTCATGAATTTTGTCAAAATGACTTGCTTGGGTGAACACATAGATGATCATGTTTGTTTCATAACTGTCCAATGACAAAAAAAATTAGCAACAATAGTGAATGTGTGGAATGTCAAAAATGAGATTTTAAAAACTCCTGAAGGACTGTTATGTATGGATAATACTGGCAAGCTTAGGAAGAGAGGATCAAATCCCTGACATGATCATAATTCATTTGTTAAGAATGCAACATCTAAATTGGAGACACCAGTACGGCTTTGCTAGGACGGGCTGGCCACAGGGGATGGTTCCCTTAAATGCACTCCAAGAAGCAAGTGAAGATAAGGGAATGCAAAAACCTACTGAAGGAGTCTATATGAGAAGACTCTTCAGAAGTAAATATCTAAACATTTTTGTTAAAACAAAAATTAAGTTAGTTTCAGAAAGCAAAAATAAAGCCCAGTAAATGTGACAGGGAAGAAAGAGAAAACTGTATTCCAATGATTAGAACTCTTCCAAACATAAAGTAATTAGGAAAGCTCATCATGTCATCCATCCTGACATGGTGGGTGCTCAATACACCATTTTGAAATTAAGTGAAAATTGAGCAATTTTTTCACAAAGCTTCTTTAAACCCAATTCTATCCAAATGCAAGCTGTTGATTAGGATGATACTATGCACCAACCAGCTCTCTGGCAACAGACAATACCAGCATCCCTTGCACAAGCAAGAACCAAATGAGGCTAGGGGCTTGGGGAAGGAGGTAGCTGCCTACAGATATAAGCAGGCTGTCTCTACAGTGTAAGCCTTGTGAATCCCTTGGCTCTCCATAGAAGGTATCCCACAATTAATATTTTAGAGAAATAAACATGAAGTTGCAATCTCAATTTACAGATAAATGAACTTATACAATAGACTTGCAGGATATGATACTTTCAGTTTTCAACAAAATCCTATCTATGTTATGATATTTGGATATTTAGAATATTTGTATATTGCTTTCATAGAATTTTACACAATGAGGCACCAAATTAGTGAGAAAAGAAACATGTTTTTTAAGAAAAAAAAAAAACAATTGGCAATGAATATTTACCTCAAGTACCCCCCTCCTTGATATAAGAAACTCACCATTTTCTTCATATTTTGCATAATCCTTTAATATTTTACATATACACTCAAGATTTATTCATTCTCTCTGCTTGTTTTTAGGGTACTTTGAACCCCTACTGTGTGTTGTGGGATGACTCGAAAACGTAAGTAGCAGATGTTTTCTTCCATTTCTTTGGACTAAATATTCAAAGTACATTCAGTTGTTCCATTCAGCAGCCAGTTAGCAGGAAGCTGATCAGTTAAGTGGGATGTGAGTTACAGGCAGATAGAAGCTGCTCGCCTTTCTCTGCTGGGTCTGCAGGACAGCATGATAAATGTGTGTGTGTGGTGAGGCCATCAGGTTGCAGCCCAAGAGAGGGTCGAATTACCTAAGTGTGAGGCACAGTGCCATGTGAGCTCCGTGATTTTGCAAAGCTTGATATTTTAGAACTATAGAAGCTCAATATCTTTCCCTAGAAATTTCCCTCAGCCCTGCAGAGTAGGACAGCAATCTCTGTTTAGCAAAACAGACCTTTAGCAAAACATGACCTTTGTGACCTGGAATCTATTAGTAGAATGATGCAACATTTATATGTTCATTCCAAATTGTATTGTTATGAAAACTTTGAGTGTTCTTTAATTTTTTGTTTGTGTTTTAAGAATTCATGCATGCAAGAAAGTAATTGTGCTAAGGATAAGGATTCTGGGGTTTTCACACTATTGTTGGTGCAAGTAATTGCTGTATGTCTGGCCAAACTCAGCATTATCTCATTGACAGATCAATGAGATATTTATGTCTCAAAAGCGTAAATATCCATAGTTAGGTACTAAACTGTAATACTTGAAGTACTTATGTAGGTAGAAAAAACTCTTTGCATTTCTTTCTTATGTTTTTTCTCCTTGTTTCTTTGTTTTCACATAGAAGGGAGATAAATATTAATCAATCCCAAAGCTTCTACTGCTGTGTGCCTGTTGGGGAACAGAATACAAGTTTTTGGATTCTTTTTCTTCTAAGAGTTTTTCTGGTGGTGTTCTTCCCAAATATGATCTGTATCTTGGGTTTTATGATGTTGTCTCTGACCAAAGAGTCAAGGAGAGAGATATTTTCAGAATTGCCAGGAAAAGAGAAAATCCTCTAACATTTTTCTTAGTCTTACAGTATTGATATTGTTTAAATACCTTAAGTAACTTTAACTGGCACCAATCAATAAGGCGGAACATAATTATTTGCTGTAAGTTCTGATGCTTTAGAGATCTTTGAACTTTAGTGCCATAAAGATTCCCTTCCTTGATGGTAATATGATCTGCTTGTTCTACTGATAATCGTTGTGTATTCTTTTTGAAATTCTGCACAGAAATTTAGATAGTAAAATGTTCCAAGAACTAGGCAAGCTGTTCCGAGCTTAAAAACCTAATCTAATATTTTATACTCAAGAAGAATATTCTCCCTTAAACTCACATTGGCTATTTGATCATTTCTTCGAACAAGAACCAACCTTGATTTAATTTTGTTATCTTTTGATGAGTAGAGTTCTATGTTGGCTTAAACAGAGCAAAAACTATTCCAAAAGTCCCAAAGGACTATTAAAAGAACACTGCAAGAGGAAACATTCCTCAATTTGATCCTTCTGTTAGCTTCCTTTCGCACATAGTATAAGATGTTAAATTTAATTTACAACCTCTTGGTCTCGGAGGTCACTGTTAACCTTAGGAATCCATCACACTCAACTTTCCTTAGCATCTGCTGATAGCATGCCTCTTACCTATCACAGAGAATATGCACTGCTTTACAAAACCCAACTCTGAAGTTCTCCTTGAAGAAAAAAGCTCATCCTCAGAGAAAGAGTGTGTTTATTTGTGTTTCAAAGCAGATAATCTCAAGAGATCAATGTAGTTTATGTTTCTTTGTTGTATCTGAAAAATGATCAAAAAACTCCCTGTAGTGATAGAATTTCTGTCCCATTACACTTTTTACCAGATTGTTTCATCATTAAAATTGGTTTTCTGGCTGAGTTTTTAAGCAATGAAGATTAAGACAACTTTATATCTTTCTTTCACATCTGTTCTGTTTTAATCATGTTTTGTGTTAATATGCCTAATAGTTTCATTGATGCAATGCCTGTAAATTTTAGTATAGATCCTTCAAGTATAACAGTGGAGATGTAAGGCTACATCTTTTAATGCAGAAAAGGATGGGCTTACATAATACTTTTGAGAGTGTGGTCAGAAAGCTGAAATTAGAAATTGCATTCTTTTTTAAATTTTTTATTTTTTTAAAGAGAGTACAAGTTAGAATTAAAACAGAAAGAATTACAATGATACAACATTTCACTATACAGAGTAGTATGAATTTCATAGTATTCATTGTAATACAAAGTGTTGTCTTCCAATCAGTTATTCATGTTACCAGATATATGCATGTAAAATTGGAAAAAAGAAAGAAATGTTTAAGGCATTAAGAAGGAAAACAGTACAAACAATTAAAAAAGGAAACTAAACAAGTTGTTGCCTCCATTTACCAACAAAGGACTCAAATTTGTCCTGTTTAATAGCTGAATAATACTCCATTGCATAAAAATGCCTCATCTTCTTTCTCCCTTACTCAATTGCTGGGCATCTAGGTTGTTTCCAGGATTTAGCTATGACAAATTGCACTGCTATGAACATGGGATCACATATATTGCTGTAGTATAAGGTTCTTCTGGAAAAATACCCAGGAGGAGGATAGCTAGCTTTAATGGGATCTCCAATCCTAGCTTTTTAATGAGTCTCCATTCTGATTTCCATAGTGGGTGTACCAGTCTGAACTCCCACCATCAAGGCAGAAGGATTCATTTTTCTCCACAGCCTCTCTGCATTTGTTATTGTCTGACTTCTTCTTCTTCCTTTTTTTTTTTTATTTTACTGTGAATGTGGCTGGCTCAGCCTGCCCTTGTGGTGGGACTGGCCCAGCACATGATGCAGGAATCAAGCTGTGGTCCCCACGCTTGCCTAAGCATCCCTCGGGAGGTGCGTTAGACCACTAAGCCCTCTCACTGGGCCTGCCTGACTCCTTTTATTTTAAATGTATTTAGGACAGGGTCTACCAGGTCTGCAGGGTCCTCAAGATCTCAGCCCGGCTGACTTCTTGACATTAAACGTTCTTCCTGGGGTGTGATGGAATCTCAGTGTTATTTTAATTTGCATTTTACAAATGAACAATGATGCTGAACACTGTTTCATATTTGTACTTGCCATTTTTATTTCTTCCTCTGAGAAGTGTATATTCATCTCAGATGCCCATTTTTTGCATAGGGTCTTTCACTTTGGGGAGCCTGATATTTTTAATTCTTTGTATCTTTTAGGTAGAATGCCTTTGTCAGAGGGACAGTCAGCTATAATTTTTGCTGTTTGTGTGCTTTCTTTTTACAATGCTGAAGATTTGCTTTGAAGTGCAGAAACTTAAAAAAGATAAAATCCCAGTTGTTGATTCTTTGAAGTACTTCTCATGCAGTTTGGCTTCTGTCCATAAACTCTTTATCTACCCGTAAGTCTTAAAGATTTCTGCCTCCATTTTCCTTCAGAAGATTTAGCATTTCTGTTTTAATATTTAACCTTTGACTATTTTGACTGTAGCTTTGTGCATGGTGATAGACATAGGCCTACTTTTAGCCCTCGATATGTGGAACACCAGTTTTTTCAGCAGCATTTATTAAGGATGCTATCTTTCTTCCAGTAAGCGTGTTTGCCCCCTTTGTTAAAGATAAGGGGGCTGAGCGTGTTTGCAGTTGTGTCTGCATCTTCTAGTCAGTTCTATTTATCCTCAGATCTGTCTCTATGTCAGAACCATGCTGATTTTATCACAGTAGCTTTCTAGTATAATTGTGATACCTCCTGCCTTTCCTTTGTTGCCCAGGACTGACTTTGATATTCTAGGTCTCTTCTTGTTCCAAATGAATTTAAGGAAAATTTTCTCTAGCTCTGTGAGGTATACTAATACTATTTTAATTGGGATTGCATTGAATCTGTATAACAATTTGGGGAGTATGGCCATTTTCACGATGTGGTTTCTTCCTACCCAGGAGTATGGAATATTTTTCCATTTTCTCAAATCCTCTTCAATCTCTTTTCTCAGAGTACTATAATTTTCACTGTATAAATCTTTTACATCCTTTGTGAGAGTGATTTGCAAATATTTCATTTTTGGATGCTATTGTGAAAGATGTGGTTTCCCTATTTTCTCTCAATGTGTTTATGTTTTGTGTAAAAACATGCCACTGATTTTTGAGTATTGACTTTGTATCCTGCTATGTTGCTGAATTTGGTGATTAAATCTATAAGACTTTTGGCGTTTTGGTGTCCTCTATATAGAGCATCATGTCACCTGCAAATAATGATAATTTCACTTCTTCTTTTCCAGTCCTTATTCCTTTTATTTCTCTCCCTTGTGTAATTGCTCTGGCTAATATTTCTAAAACTATATTGAATAGGAGTAGAGGCAGTGGACATCCTTGTTCCTGATTTTAAAAGGAAGGCCTTCTGTTTTTGCCTATTTCATATGATGTTGGCTTTTGGTTTCTCATAGATGGCTTTTATCAAGTTGAGATATAGACCATCTATTCTAATCTTCTGTAGGGTTTTTATCATAAATGAGTGTTAGACTTTGTCGAAAGCTTTTTGCATATCTATTGAGATGATCATGTGGTTTTTGCTCTTTTTTCTATTGATATGGTGTATTATGTTGACAGTTTTGTGTGTGTTGAACCATCCCTACATTCCTGGAGTGAATCCCACTTGGTAATGATGCAAAATGTTTTTGACATTTTGCTGCATTCTGTTTGCTAACATTTTACTGAGGATTTTTGCATCTATATTTATTAGAGAGATTGGCCTATAGTTCTCTTTCAGTTGGATCTTTCTCTGGTTTTGAAATCAGAGTAATACTTGCCTCCAGGAATGACTATGGAAGAATCACTTCCCTTTCAATTTCACTGGAGAGTTTGAGAACAGTTGGGATTAAATCTCTTCTAAATTTCTTATAGAATTCTGCTGTGAATCCATCGAGACCTGAGCTTTTCTTTGTTGGTAGGTTTCATATTACATTTTCAAATTTGTTTCTCAGTATTGGGTTATTCAGAGTTGGTATATCTTCTTGACTCAAATTTAACATTTCATATATGTCCAAGAAACTCTTCATTTCCTCTGTGTTTTCCATGCTGTATGAGTAAAGATTTTGAAAGTAGGTATTGATGATATGCTGAATTTCTCTAGGGCCTGTAGTGATTTTTTCCTTTTCATTCTTTATTGCATGAATTTGTATTTTTTTCTTTCCTCTTTTTGATTAGGTTGGCTAGGGGTTTATAAATTTTATTTATTCTTTCAAAGAACCAACTCTTTGATTCATTTATATCTATACTGCTTTCATCTCTAACGCATTAATTTCTGCTCTAATTTTTATGATTTCCTGCCTTCTTTGGGCTTTGCATTTGGCTTGTTCTTATTTTTCTAGGAGCTTGAAGTGCAACATGGAATCATTTATTTAGGCTTTTTCTGTTTCCCTAATATTCAAATTTACCAGCATAAATTTTCCTCTTAAGGCCAGGCGTGGTGGGGCAGGCCTATAATCCCAGCACTCGGGAGGCTGAGGCAGGAGGATTGTTATGAGTTTGAGACCAGCCTGAGCTATAAAAGTGAGCTTAAGGCCAGCCTGAACTGCATAGCGAGACCCTGTCTCAAAAGACAAAAAAAAAACAAAAAACTATTTTCCTCTTAAGACAGCTTTCCTTGTGTCCCACAGGTTTCGGTAAGTTCTGTCTGTATTTTCATTTGATTGTGAATATTTTTTAAATTTATATTTTAATTTCATTTGTGACCCACTAGTTATTTAGGAGGTTATTTAATTTCCATGTTTCTATAATTTCCTTTGTCAATAATTTCTAGTTTTTTTTCCATTGCGTTCAGATAGTATTCATGGAATAATTTCATTTTCTTTGTATTTTTCTTAAGAGTTCTCTGTGTGCTAGTAAATGAGCTGTTTTGGAGAATGTTCCATATGCAGCTAAGAAGAATATGTATTCTGTTGCTGGGTGAAACACTCTGTAAGGCTTTACCAAGTCAATTTCTTCACAAGTTTGATTTAGTTCTTATTATTGTTTTGCTGGGATTTTTTTTCCTCATCGATCTATCTTTTTGTTATAATGGCACATAAACACCCCCTGTTACTATTGTATTATTGCTCATTTGATTTTTCACGTTTGTTAAGATTTGTGTTATGTAGGCACATGCTCCTTTACTGGGTGCCTAAATATTTATGATCACTATCTCTTCCTCTTACCATTTTCCCTTAACAAGTATTTAGGGATCTTTATGTTTTTGGATGATTTTTGGTTTGAATTTCATATTGTCAGCAAGCAGGATAGTTGTCCCTGCTTTTTTCTGATTTCCTGTGGCAAGGACAATTGTTTTCCATCCTTTGACTTTTGGTCTGTGAATTTCCTTTTGAGTTAAATGTGGTTCTTGTATGCAGCATATTGTCGGATTCTGTGTCTTAGTTCACTCTGCTAGTCTGCTTCTTTTCATTGGTGAATTGAGGCCATTTACATTGGTGGTTATAACTGATATGTATTGGCTTATGTTTGACATGTTATTTTCCTGTTATAGGTTTCATACATTTTCCTCTTCTTAATTACTTGCTCTGTTTGCATGTTCCTTTCTCTTCTTGAAGCTGTGAGCACTTCTGTCTCTTTCTAGAATATCTGTCAGTACTCTTTGTGGGATTGGTTTGGTGGTTATTTATTTCTTCAATTGTTCTTTGTGATGGAAGGATCTTTCGCCATTGAAATTGATAGTTTTTCAGGATACAGCAATCTGGATTGGAAGTCATTTTCTTTGAGGACCTGAGATATTTCACTCTAAGCTCATCTTGATTTGATGGTTTATGTTGAGAATTCTGCTGTGATTTTGATGGGCTTTCCATTGTAGGTGATCTGTTTCTTCTCTCTAGCAGCTTTTAATGTTATATTCTTCTGCTGAATCTTTGAGATCTTGATTATTATGTTTTTGTATTTGGATTTATTTGTGATTATTGCTGTGTGGCATTCTCTATGCCTCACTTAGCAGTATGTCAGGTTATTTTCCCATGTTTGGAAGTTTTTCTGCTAGTGCTCTGCACATAGTCTTTTTATATCATATGTACTCTCTCCCGCTATTTCATTTGCACCCATTACCCTTATATTATGTTTTTTTGTATGATTGTATACCTGCTAAATTGTTATTTTCTGGTTTCTTTTTAGTTTAAAGAGATCTTTCCTTTCATGCTCATTAGCTTCAGAAATGTCTTCGAGGTCAAAAAGTCTATGTTCAGTTTCATTCAGGCAGTTTTGACAGATTTCAATGGAATTCTTAATTTCCTGGATTGCTGTAAATCTGCTTCATGCATTCTAATGCTTTCCTGTACTGTTCATTTAGTGTTTCGATCATTTTTGTATTCTCCTCTGTTTTTCTATTTGTGTCTTTTTTTAACTGTGCTGAACAGTTCTTTCATGATTGTTGTCCTTTCATTTTGGACCTCAGAGATTATTTCTGATCTTATTTCTTCTGTAGCATGGTGGACTTATTGTTTATTTACTTCAGTTGCTATCATTTGAGAGATTTCGGGTGTGTGGTTCCCAAGCTTGTATGTCATTTTCTCCTGAATTTGTTCTGAGTGGGCTAGAGGATTGAGATTGTCTTTCGCTCCTGTTTTGGCATTTTTGGAGCTCCCAGCAATCACCCAGAATCCTGCAAGCCACTTAGGTCTGCCAAAGTTTTTTAAACGGCCCCAGGAAAGCTCCATGCCTGCAAGCCCTGGCCCCACAGACCACAACTCTCTTTTATCCCACAGGCCACTCAGAGTCCTTTGAAGTTCTTAAAAGTTTAGAGTGACAGCAACAGAAGTTCCATACCTGAATGCTGTGGGCTAAGGAAGGTCAGAGCGTACCAGAGGCCCCCAGTCTGCCCAGAGTCTGCCAAAGTTCTTCCATGGTGCCAGGAAAACTCCCTGCCTGCATACACTTGGCCCACAGGTCATAGCTCTCCTGCATCCTGCAGGCCACTCAGAATCCACCTCTGTGTTATGGTTTTGGTTTACCAAGTTTCTGTCCATTTTAATTGCTGTTAAAAATTGCTTTTTAATTTTGTTTGTATTAATTACAAAAACTATGCATGAACATGCTTTACTTATAAAATGTAAAATAGGCTGCCAATGAGATGGGCCCCAAAGTTCATGACCACCTTGTTCTTCTCCATTCACCCGTATCTAAAGGGCACTGCTTTGTGTATCAAGGTCACATGCTTATTTTAAACAGGAGAAATATTAAATATTTTCTGTAAAATGGTATACAAGCTTATTGTTTGAATGATTGACCATTTACAGGTTCTCGGAGTAGTTCTCAAGTTTGGATTTTGAATATTTCATTATTTTTGATGACTACATTCCCGCGCAACCAGTTTGTCCCTGCTTTAAATTATCCCACAGTGTTGCTTTTTGGAACACATAGCGTCACTTAGGTGGTGCTACCAGGGCTCTGAAGACTCATATTTGCTTTTCAAATTTCAGGGATTTTTGTTGTTTCCCCTCAGAACTGGGTATTGAAACCAACATCTGTGTATGGAGCTAGATTCCCCAGTCTGTGTTTGTTGTTGCTGTTGTTATTGTTAATTTTGAGGCAGAGTCTGCTAACTTACTAATTTTTCTATACTGAACTTCAACATGTGGCTCTACTGCTTTTGTGTCCCTGAGCGCTGGGGTTACAGGCAGGAGTCACTGTGCCCAGGGATTTAACTATGAGTTGTCATGGTAACTGCTTCACCATTGCTTAACTATTTATTGCTAAACATTTATTAGTTCATTTGTGATTTATTTGCCTGTCTTGTAGTTGAAAACAAAAGCTTTCAGGGGCCAAACTTTTCCGTTTTTCAATTATTTCAAGATGATTTATCAGAGTTGGGAACAGCAATAATCACATCTTGACCAAGATTTATTATTTCTTTTTTCTCAAAGTGAAGTAATTGAGGTGATTCCTATGATTCTGTTACTTGTATTTCTTCATACTCAGAATATCTTCCCTTCCTTTCACCATTCATATTGAAAAGCACCACTTCATTCGCCTCACAGTATGTCCCCTAGCAAGTGTAAAGCCCGTACCCCAGCCCATTGTGACACTATCACCATTGTCTCTGTGCCCTCATGGTAGTGTGCCTGTGCATTAGGGACATTTGTTAGGCATGCTTGCTGAGGACCTGTCACACATCAGACATTCAAAGCAATTACGTAAAATGGGATTACTGTTGGATAGTCAGTCTCTCCATCCAGGGACTAGGCATGTGATAAAGTTCTTTTATGAAGTTCAAATTGGGTCAGACTGGAAGAAGCCTAATATAAGCAAATATTAGTTTTCTTATGATTATAAGAAAGGAATGACAAGAATAAAGAGATATGGGCCAATGAGATAGATAGCTCAGCAGTCTAAAGCACCTGCTTAGGAAAGCTTAGGCAAGTGTGCAGTGACCATGGTTCAAGCCCCAGCATCATATATGGCACCAGCCCCATCCCCAGGGCAGACTGAGCCGGTCATTAAAAAAAAAAAAAGAATAAAGAAGTAGTTGTTAGAAACTTAAATGGTTAAGAAAGAAAATTGGCCAATAATAGCTGACTATGTAAAACAGTCACATGCTAAGTTTTTATTATTTGGGCAAAATATAGAAGCACCCTTTAGAGATCTGCAGTTACCTAACTGAAGCATTTCTGTGAACAGTGAACATGAAAGAAAGTCTTTGTTCAAACTGTTCAGCATGTTTATACTCATCACCCTCCCAGGCCACAATCTGTGGAATGTCTTTGTGATTCAGTGAGCCAGAGACAGGATTTAAAAACTGTTTAAATATAAGAAATTGCATTAGTTTTATTGCACAGATTAGATCTACATAAAATCTATAAAAATGTTGCTGAGGCTATCATGACTGTCAGTACCTTAAAAAGAATGCATAATTAATTAATAAGTAGCTATGCTCACCTGTCCAAATTAATAGTGCTGTGTGTAATTCTTAATATGTATATGTCCAAGATGTCAACATATTGGATTTTATTGATTAGTTACTAACATAATGTAAATGTAAATCTAGAGTTTCTGCCTCACACTGTAGTTGAAGTGCAAAAATAACTTTGCCTTATCAGTACCTTCAGGGAGCACCTTCACAACTAGTTTGGATGTAACTGCAGTAGTAAAATAATTTTCTGGAGTTTTGTACCTAAAACGTAATGATTGCATAGGATCTGTCCTTGTTTCTTAAGGTCGAAAATCAGTTCTCTAGCAATATAAAATTATGCTCGGCTTCCTGTCTTCTATTATGTTCACAATGAAAGTACTGGACTTTTATTTTGTCAAAACACCAGTTCTTATAAATTAAAATTTACCCCCCAAAATCAAATATATCATAGAGTCACGATCTTAGGATAGTTATCATTTTTCAGATTTATTATTGATGAATTTTTCTGTTTGCAAAAGATCATGCTTTTTTAAAGTAGTGTAAAAAGCACTGCTGAAACCTAAATTGTCTTTAAAAACAAGCTGTAAAATTCCAAATTCATTGGTAGGAAGGTAAACAAAGCTTTATTTCCTTTTGTTTTTTCTGCTTTATACTGTATATTCCTTTTTTGATATTTCATGATGTCTATAATTGTACACTACTCATAAAAGTATTATAAATTCAAAATAGCCTTGTTTCAGCTTTTTTGGGGGAAAACTTTTTTATCCAATAAATATGCCCAAAGATTTCTGAATGTTTTAAATTGCACAGTAGATTTTATGATAGTGAATCTTAAGTATCTGGTCCTTAAAAAAGTATTCTTAACTTTATTAGTGTATAGACAGCCACTTTTTAATGGATAAAGTTTATGTAATTGTCTGCAATAGTATTAATAATCCATTATGTCCATTAGCTTAAACTATAAAGTTCTGCAAACACTGGCTGATTCCATCAATATTAACCTGGAGGCCTAACACTGGGTTAAGTGACACAACATTTTCTTTTCTTTTTTTTTTTAATAACCCTTTTCCTAGTCCTCTAACGCATGAGCTGGCAATTGGCAGCCTATGGCCCCAATCCATACTTGCCTATCTTTGTACAGAAGTTATATCAGCTCTAGCCGTTCCTGGTTGTGTGTTGTCTCAAGCTGCCCTTGTGTTGCATGTCCTTGCAAAACCAAGTCACAATGGAACTCATAATGCCCACATATCCTAAAATATTCATTTTATAATCTTTTATGGAAAAAAATGCAAACACCTGCCCAAAATAGTACTTTTTTTTGTGGGGGGTAAGAACTAGGGATTGAACTCAGACCCTTGTGCTTGCCAAGGAAGTGCTTATTCCAGAGCCACCTCCCCAACCCCTGAAATAGCACTTTTCAGCATACTTTCTCTCTTGGAAGCCAGGAAATATGGCTTATTACTTATGATATTGGGGCTAACAAGTGAAAATATTTGCAAGCAACATCAGGATAGGGTGCGGAGAAGCAACATCTCCATCAGGAACAAAAAATTCTCCCTCCTTCCCCTTTCAACTGTAGCTTCTCCTGCCATCATTCTTCTCTTCATCTGGAAGTCCAAATACTGTTTCTCCTATCTTCCTTGTCTTATAGCCTACTTCCATATTCATTTTTATTATTATTGTTGTATTTATTATTCTCTATTCCTTTTTATTATTTTTTGTCACTCGGCTGTGGTCTGAATATGGTTTGAGTGTGTCGCAATCTGACTACGATGTGTAGAGACAGAACCTTTGTGGGTGATTCGAATTAGATAAGGTCATCAAGATAGAGCCACAGCTGGGTGTTTTCAGCTTTGCAAGACAGGAGGGAGCAAGCGAAGGAGAGGCTCCTGCGAAGAGCTGCTCCTACGCTCGGGCCGTCTCTCTCTTGCCCTGTATGCCCTCCACATGTCAGCAGCCTGCCCGCTAGACCTTTGACTTCCCATCTCCAGAATATGAGTCAAAATAAACTTTTCACTTACAAAGTCACCAAACCTCACGTATTTTGTTATAGTAATGAAAAAGTAACAAATATGGGCTGGTAGTTATCCATCCCACCGTCATTCAGTTCACTACTTCTCTCTTCAGTTGTGTCTAACTTGTTTTTTTTAATTATTCATATAGCTTAAAATTTAACTTGTTTCTTTTCCCGTTTCTAGTGTTTCCATTTGACATATTATTAATCTGATCCATTACTTTTCAGCTTCCTATTTTATATGGGAATATTTATGTTTATGCTTTTTTTTATTAACCTAATAAACCCAGTTTTATAGTTTGTGGCTGACAATATTTATATTTGAAATATTTGTTGGTTCACTACTGCTGTCTTTTATTTCCTCCTAATTCTGACTCACAGTGCTTTAGTTTCCATTTTGCTAGGTTATATAATGTTAACTGAATTTCGAAATTATTGGTGTGGATTCTTTTAGACCAAGGGTGATGATGCATCGGCCCAAATATGACTTGCATTTTCCTCTGCTTCGTGATACTGCTTTAACCCAGGATCCTTTAAACTGAAAGAGATTCTAGAGGTGCTGCAAACACAGGCCAGAATGCATGGCAGCTGCATTGCTGTCATGTGTTTCTACAAGTATTCTAATATAGGACCTTTGCTCATAAGTGTGGAGACGCTGATTCAGATTTCCTGTCTCCTATAAAATGCCTCTCAGGAAATGCTACCCTCAAGAGCTGTACGGTCATATCTTTCATCATGGTTGTGTTTTCTGTTGTATGCTACAGCAACTTCTTATTCATTTAGAGACTTGGTTATTTAATGAGTTCAAAGGTGTCACATTTAGTTTTGTAAATGCCAAAGAGATTTCAAAAGGAAACCTGGAAATTTAAGGAATTGAAAATCCATTAATGCACTAGACAAATATTTTTAACAATTCTTTTATCTTTTTTTACATTATAGAAATGGATGCCAAGTTTTAATTTTCATTTTTACATTCTTCATGAAGAGTGCAGAAAAATACTTGTCTATGTTTGATACATAGCCAGTGTTTTTTGAGAGTCTATTGTTCCTCTGTCATTCAAGGTCTAAGCATGCATCATTGAGCAAAACAGAAAATCTTAAGAAGCTTAGATTGGGACAGTATTTTTGGAGGATGCTAAAACATAAACATGAAAGCTAAATTACACTTGTTAAAGACGTGAATGTTTCAAGAGAGCATAGATCAAAATAAGCAGAACAGGGACTGTCATTTAATTGAGTTAATTCATATTCCTCTGACTGACTCATTCTAAGATGGCATCATCCATTTACATGAGTAATGTTCAGCTAGCATGTGCCCCCGAGGGGGCCAGGCCAGGCCTCATCTCAGGATCTTGTAGGCTTTCCCGACCACCTAACCAGCTGTGCCACTGATCATGCAGTTCTCTTCTGCTCCAGATGCTTTTGCATGAGTGTTTGTTCCATCTTTTTATCACTAATTGACTTTTTTGTTGGCTCCAAAGTAGTAATCAATTAAATTGTGTGATATCTGAGAAGTGGTGGCTATAGATTTATGGAAGGCAGGACTGGATAGATAGGACCCATGTTTGATACCCAGTACCACATGCTGTGCCAGTTGGAGCTCTGGGCACACCTTGCCAGCCACCAAAAGCAGGCATGTGGTGCATACCAGTAATCCCTGTGCTGCAGAGGCTGACAGGAGGATCACTACAAATCCAAGCTGCATTGTGAGAGCTTGTGCCAAATTAATTAATTTAAATTAATTAATTAATTTAAAACTGTATAAATAAATAATGAAATAAAAACCAAGTAGTTCTGAATTTAAAACAGCTAAGAGTTATGGTCAAAATATGCTCTTACATAAAGGAATTCTTTTTGAATCAAGAAACCGTACATATTAAAATAAAACAAAAATATTAAAATGGCAGAGTCTACTCTCTTAAGTGAATGTCCTAGCATGGAATTCAAATTTATAAGTGAAAATCCCTTTTATATTATCTATAGGTATCCCAAAGTCCAAAAATATTTCTAATGATATCTGTATAGTTTTCTGTAATCAGTTGTTTACAATATAAATAATAACATGGAAATGCCACAGTGATTGAAATTGAAATACTGAGTCCTTTCTCACTATTTACTGAAAATCTTATATGAGGCGAGGATTCCCAATTTGCCAGTTTAGTTTGCTTATTTGACATGTAACTGAAAGCTAACTTTCAGTATGATCATGAAAATAGCTGCAACATAACTACTTTTTAAAAAATTTTTTTATTTGGTACAAGGTCTCACTATGCAGCTCAGACTCATAGTTATTATCCCCCAGGCTCAGGCTCTTCAGAGCTAGGATTACAGGCATGTGCCACCACACTGGGTTTCATGGGCCAGCTTGATACCCCGGGCCAGCACCACATGTGATCCTGGGTATTGAATTCCAGTCCTTGTGCTTGCCAGACAGGCACTTAGACTGCCAAGCTATCTCCCCAACCCAACATACCTACTTTTTAAAGCTTCAAATTACTTTTAAAACAATAAACAAATAGTCTTAACCACCTATTGCATGCTTTGACAGAGTAGACCCAGCAGCTGAGCCACCTTGGGTCTTGAGAGGTTCTGAGAATGTGTGGACTATGTGCTCCATGCAGTCACTGGGAGGAAGGGTTGTCACCTCCTCTTCCTTGAGCAGTGTTTTTCAAGTACTGGGGAAATGTTTTCAAGATTCCTGTGACTTTGGGAAGGCTTTCAAGGATGGGAAGGGGTAGAAATAACCTAGATGAAGTAAAGAGAAAAGACACTAGCCAGCAGATTCTGAGTGCCGTAAAGCTCTCAGCGCTGTCCACCCTTGGGGAGAGGAATCCTGTGCACACCACCCCATGATCCTCTCGGGCCCCCTGTTCCTCGGAAAGCCACTGAAGTCAGTTTTCAAAGTATGTAATGAAGTATTTTTAACAATCAATAGTAACACAACTAGGAGCTCATCCAGTATTGGCCCTGTTCTCAGAACCCGTGGGTTAGTTCCAACAGACTTGTCTCACAAGATGATAAATTATATAGGCAAAATATTCGTGGGTATGATATCGAGAGGATCTGCCTACAGAGGGCTGCTGGGGATAAGTCCCCAGTGACCCTCTCTTAATTTGCTTTCTGAGGTTCTATTTTGCAGAAGATGTACCTTTTAAATTGCTGAGAAGTCATAGTAGATAATTTTAGAAATCTGTTTTTAGTCATCTGAATGACTCAGACTAAAACTTCCCACATTTATGTATCCTATAAACAATAAAAATAAAACTTCCTTCCTGGACAGTTTTCTTAATATTTAACCACTGTTTCTCTCATTTTAAGCCTCAAATTGTCCTTCCTTCCGTCCTTCCTTCCTTCCTCCTTTCCTTCCCTCCTTCCTTCCTCCTTTCCTTCCCTCCTTCCTTCCTTCCCTCCCTCCCTCCCTTCCTCCCTCCCTCTTTTCTTCCTTTCCTCCCTCCTTCCTTCCCTCCTTCTCTTCTTCTGCCTCTGCTTCTGCTTCTGCTTCTTTCTCCTTCCTTTCCTTACTTCTCTCTTTGTTTCTTTCGATCTCCTTTCCTTCTTTTCTTCCTTCCTTCCTTCCTTCCTTCCTTCCTTCCTTCCTGTTTGATATACATAGTGACTATTTTCATTATGGGTATTTGGGGAATGAACATGACTCATCTTCATTCTTTTATATTCCTTTCCCACCCCCCTCTTCCTTCCTGCCATCTTTGATCCCCTTCCTTGTAGCAAAAGATCTCTCTCTGTTTTCTTTCAGTTGTCTTTTACTTGGCTCTTTACTTCATCCATACTTTGGATTTCTCCTACAATAGAAATCGTATGATATTGGAGCTCATGTGTCTGGTTTATCTCATTTAAGTTTGTGGCCTCGAGGAGAACCCATTTTCATACAAATTCTACAGAGTTGTCCTTCCAGCACCATTGAGCATGAATATATTTTCTTTATCTTTTCATTGGTTGATGTACACATAGCCCAAAGCAAAAGTTTAGTTATTATGAATTGTACTGCCATAAGCACAGGTGTGCATCTGTCACTGTCATATGCTGTCTTTAATTGTTTTGTGAAGACAAGCAGCAGGGAAGTTCTGGATCAAATGGAATTTCAAGTTTTTATTTAATTTTTTTTAAAAAAAATACCCATGTAGATTTCCATAGATGTTTCCATTTCCTCAAAAAATGTGGCAGGGTTCCTTTTTCCCACAGCTTCACAAGTATTTGCTAATATTTGACATCTTAATGACTCATTATTTTTCAAGTAAGGTAAAATCTCAATGTTGTTTTAATTTGAATTTCTCTAGTGACCATCAGTATTGAGCAATTTTCAGGTTTTTATGGGTCATTTTTTTCCATAGTGTCACTTCATTTTAGTATCTCCTTTTATGACTGAGTCTTGTCTTGAGGGTTCTAATTATTTTTCATTCTTTTTATATGTTCTAGGTAACTGTTCTCTGTCAAGTTACAAAATTCTTTTTTTCCATTCTGTAAGTTAGCTGTTAATCCTGTTGGTTGTCTCCTTTGCCATGCAGAAGCTTACTAATTTTAATCTCTTTTGCTGATTCTTGATATTATTTCTCATGAAATTGAGATTCCATTTCCCAAGGATAGGCCTTAAACCATATCTTAAAAGATTTTAACTGGTTTATCTTCCAGAAGGCCTAAAGGTTCTCATTTCATATTTAGGTCCTTGACTCATTTTTTGTTTTATTTTAGTACATTGTGTGAGATTTGGGTTTAAGTTCAATCTGCTCAATATATGTAGCCAATTTTCCCAGCACCATTATTAAGACAGTACTTTTCCTCCAGTATACGTTTTAGGCTGCTTTCTTCAAGTCAGGTGTCTGGAAGCATCTGGGGTGGCTGTTGCACCTTCTGCTATATTCCATCCATACATTAGTTTGTTTTTGTACCAGTACATACGGTTTTTATCTCTGTAGCTTTGTAATATAATCTGAAAACCTGATTTTTTTTTTTTTTTTAGTTCTGTGAGGAATGTTTTTGACATTTTGAAAGTATAGCCATTTTAACAATGTTTGTTCTGCCTATTCAGGAAGAGAAGAAGATGTTTTTCTATGTTCTGATGTCCTCACCCATCTCCTTTCAGAGTACTATAATTTTCTTTGTATGGGTCCTTTGTAATTTCTTTCTTAGTGAGTTCATTATTTGTTCAGAGAAGTTCTAGGAATGTTACTGGCCTTTATATATTGATTTTGTACCAGGGCACCTTGCTGAATTTGTTTAATACTTCAATGAGTCTTTTGGAAGAATTTTTGGGACTTCTATGTAAAGGATTGTGTCATCTGAAAATAATGAAAATTCGACTTTTTTCCTACATATACCCTTTTAATTACTTTTTCTTTCCTCATTGCTTTACCTAGTGTTTTGCATGTACTGTATTAAAAGGAGTATTAATAGTGGTCATTATTGTCCTGCTTCCTGATTTTATAGGAAAAGTTTTCAGCTTTTCCTATTTAATGTGATGTTGGCTTTTAATGTATTTTAACTGGATTTTTATCAAATTATGATACTTTCTACCTATTTTTTCAAAGTTTTGGTAAAAATCATAAAGAAATGTGATATTTATTGAAAGCTTTTTTCTGCAGCTACTGATATGATCATGCGACTTTTGTACTTGTATCTGTTTATTTAGCATGATACATGTAGTAATTTGTCCTTGTTGACCCATCCTTGCAACCCAAGGTTGATGAGACCTGCTTTGTCATGAAGTCTGATTCTTTGGGGGCTTTATTGAATTCTTTTTGCCAGTTTCTTATTGTGGATGTTTGTTTCTATACTTATTTAGAAAGAATTGTTCAAGAGAAAAACATTCTTTCAGGCTTTCACAGAGAGAGAATTGGTCAAGCAATGGCCATGACTCATCCAGATGGATGACAGTGACAAAAGATCTACAAACTGTTGTACAGGGTTTCAAGGTAAATCCTGAGGGGATTGACTAATCTTGTCAGATACAGAAGTTACATTTATTGTTGTATAGGTCTTGCTTTATCTTGCTCTTAACCGTCCAAAAGAAAAGTCTAAATATAAGGTATAAAAAGTAAAGCCATATTAATAAGGTGAGCTGAAAAGGCTCAAGTCAACAACTTCTGACATTGCCAGTTCTACAGATAGCCCACTACTATTATGGACTATTGGACTATATTGGATTATTTTGCTGAACTCACGTACATACAATATTTCAATGGTAATGGAATACCCATCTCTGACAAAACTGAAAGAAAGGGGCGGGCAGGGGATATAAATGAAGAATGATTTTATAGTGAGAAAAAAAAAATATATATATATAATAGGATAAATATACAGCTACTTTCTCTTAGTTAAATGGGAAGAAAGATGTGTACTAATAGTGTTTAGACAAGATATCATGTCTGCGTCTTGTACTATCACTAACTACTATGAAGAAAACAATATGTAATGTATTAATTATTGTAACTGCCCTACTAACCTGTTTTGAGACTGTCTCATTGCTATTTCTTTCTCAATAAAATTAATTTAAAAAGGAGACAATCAAGGACTACTGCACTATAAACTCTCTAAAGATCATATAAAACCAGCAGTGAAACTGTTGGATCCTGCCCATTTCAGTAGGTATTTTATTACTGTCTCAGTGTCATTGTGTGTTACTGGACTGTTAAGAGTTTTTATGTCTAACTGATTTACTTGTGGTAATTCATGTGTGTCTAGGAGTCTGTGCATTTCTTTAAAATATAACTTTCCATATTAATTCTTCAGTCTTCTGGATTTTGGCAGTATTCATTACGATTTTGCCTCTTTCTTTCTAATGAGTTTGATATGAGTCTTTCCTCCTTCATTTAAGAAATTTGGTTAATATTTTAAATTCTTTTCAAAGAAATATTTCATTTTTTCATTGATTCTTTGTATTTTTCAAATCAATTTCATTAATTTCTGCCCTAGTTTATGCTTTCCCTCTCTAAGCTATGGGTGTGAACTATTCATGTGTTCCTTGTATCTTGAAGAACATTTCTTTTATTTGTGCTCAGTTTGCTTTCCTACTATGAACATTGCAGCTATGAAATTCCTTATGAGGGCTGCTTTTATTGTGTGTCCTTGATGTCATGTCTGCATATGATATGATCGTGTCTGGTATTTTGTACTGGCATTATCGTTGGATAATACAAGGTATTGTTTAATTTACTTGCATATATGGTTTGCTCTGTTACTAGTTGTATGTCCCAGAATGTGTTATTTAATTCCCAGGTGTTTGTAGAATGTCTGTGATTCATTTTTTATGATTGATTTCTAATTTCAGTGAGGCTGTATTGGATATGTAGTTAGATAGGCATCAAGTAGTAGTATGTGGTCTATTATTGACCAAGTTCAGTGTGCGGCTGAGAAGGATGTAGACTCTGTTAGAGTAGGATAGGATGCTCTGTAGACTTCTGTTGAGTTCGTTGCTTTAATTATATGGTTCTATACTGATATTTGTTGTTAATTTTTTTGTTTAGTTTACTTATGAAAGTGGGGTATTGGAGCCACTTGCTATGATTATATTGGTATTTATTAGATCTTTTATGCCCAATAGTGTTTGTTTTATGAAGGAATGTGTACACTAACATTTTGTGCATATATGTTTATGATTTTTATCTCTTTCTATTGAATTGTTCTCTTTACTAATATATACCAACTACTTCTGCCCTTTATATTTTTTTTTTTTTTTTTTTTTTTTTTTCTGTATTTTAGGGACGTGTCTACAGGGTGTTCAGGGTCTCACTAGTAGATCAGACTTGTAGTGGTTTGCCTGCTTCCAGCTTCCCAAGAGCTGGGATTACAGGCATGTGGCACCACGCTGTCTCAACTGCCGTCTCAGCACACCCCGGGTGCAGGGTTAGCACAGCAGGCCCTGTGCCTGCGTGCAGGTGCTTTAATACACTGAGCTATTTGGCCAGCCTTTCTTTTGATGAATTTTAACTTGACATTTACTTTGGGAATTCTCAGACTTGCTGTCAGGGTCCTGGTACATAGAATACTGTTTTCTCTCTTGAATTTTAGTCTATGAATTTCTTTCTGATTGACTGAACAGATTTTGGATTTCTGATTTTTTTATCCAGTTTGCTGATCCTTGTCTTTTTATGGGGAAATTGAGGCCACTTTTGTTAAGAGTTATGACTAAAAAGTTTTGCCTTATTCCTGACACTGCAGGGTTTTTCCATTGCAGTTGCTGGTATTGTTCTTATTGTTGTTATTGGCTCCTTTTCCCTTTTTATTTGCTTGCCTCACTTGATGTATTCATTGCATCTGACTGTTGGGATTTGTTAGCTTTATGGTGCCTCTGAGATATTCTGGACTTTTTTATGGAGTGCTAGCTTGCTGTTCATGAATCTTTTAAAGTGTTCTTTGTGAAGGAAGACTTTATTTCTTCATTAATTTTAAAAGATAATTTTGCAGGATATATTCTGGATTGGAAGTTTTTTGTTTTTGTTTTTGTTTGTTTAATGGATTGAAACACTTATTCCAGACTCTCCTGATCTTTATATTTTGTGTTGAATTGAAAATCTGCTACATTCTGATTGGTTTATCTTGATGATTGATTTTTTTTTTTTTTTGCTCTTGTCTAACAAGTTTTAAAATTTTTGTGTTATGTATATCACAGATTTTGAATATAATGTGTCATGGGAACTTTTTCTATTATAGTTATGTAGCATTCAGTTAGCCTTGCTTACCTGTAAGTTTAGTCAAAAAGCAAGCAAAAGTATCCAACTTCTATTAGATGATGCTAAAACAAACAAACAACCTAAGATTACCTGGGGTTAAGATAAGTTAAATGACAACATACATGGAATAAAAATATGAGCTTGTATTGAGTATTGTCACTCAATACTTTCTCATACTTTTAAAGTTTTCTGGGCTGGGACGATAGCCCGGGGGTCTAAGTGCCTGCCTGGCAAGCACAAGGACCAGCTTCAATCCCTGATGCCACATGTTTTGCCAGCCCTGGAACCCTGGACACACTCTGCTGTCCACTGAAACTGGGTGGCCACATACCTGTAATTATAGTGCTGGGGAGGTTGAAACAGGAGGGTCACTATGAGTCCGAGCTGTGTAGCATGACCCTGTATGAAATAAATAAAGCTTTTTAAAAATTAAAATTAAAGTTTCCTGCTGCAATTTATACAAGCACTTTTTTTTTTTTTTTGCAAGCTCATGTCTTTATTCCATGTGTGCTATCATTTAATCATTTAACTTCTCTTAACCCCAGTTAATCTTAGGTTAGTTTTTTGTTTGTTTGTCTGTTTCAGCATTATCTAATAGAAGTTGGATATTTTTGGTCGCTCTCTTGCCATTTTTAAGGCTTCCCTGAGTAAATCATCACATCTTATTACTTTGTCCTCATTTTCTAAAACTTTATCTTCACATTGGTCATTTCTATAATTTTTGGAACTCTACAGAACTCTTTGTTTTAGGAACTTCTGTTTTTCTCCTCTTCATAGAATCTGTACCTTTGGTACATTTTTCATTTTGGGCTTAAGCCATGTCGTTCAGCACTTCCGGTTTGTTTTACCTGTTTCCTCCATAACCACATTATTCATTTTTCCTGATAGGTCAGGTACGTCTTGGGCTATATCATCTTTGAACTTGTTGCATTTCTTGTTATCACTTCCAGCTGCCTGGTAGCTTGGTTTTCCTTTCTATTTATGACTGAGTTGGGACAGTTAGGAGCCCACAGGGCATTTTGCTGCCTTGCTCTATCGTGTGTATGTGTGTGTGTGTGTATGCGCGTATGCTGAGGTTTGATGTCAAGTAGAATGTAGAGTTCGTTTTTAATATGAATAGCTCTTCAGTCAGGTTCTACTCTCCCGTGTTATGCTCTTGCCTTTCTCTAAAAGTATTATTTGCCTATTAAAATTAATTGGCCAGGACTCTGTCACTGCATGGCAACATGCGGATTTCTGGTGGTTATAACAGCATCAGTAGATCAGATCAGACATCAGTCCTGTATATTGTTCTCTCCCCCTTTTCAGTGCCCCTTTCAGACTGTGCTGTGTTGTTACTGGCAATGAGTCTGTGATGTGAAGGGAGAAGAGAAGAGGATGGGAAGGGGGAAGATGTGGCAGGTCAGTAGGAAGGGAGGGAGCTAGGAGAAATATTCATATACTAAATATTCATATACTAAACAGAGTCAACAAGACTCTGGTGAGGATATTTCATAATGGAATAAAGGGTTTAAGTAGAGGGTTTTTAGGAGCATTTGTGGTTGGGAGAGGAGGATGCAAGGGAGAATGGTGTAATCATGCCTTGAGGGAAGCTGTGAGATTGCCAGAACATGTTTGTCTACTTATGAATGAATGGTTGGATGGATGGATCTACTTATGGATGGATGGATGGATGGACAGATGGATGGATGGATGGATGAATGGATGAATGGATGGATGGACAGACTGACTGACAGCTTGATAGGAAAGGTAAATGGAAATAGTAGAAGAAGGTAAAAAGGCAATCAAAAAAATGAAAAATTGAGGGTCATAATAAAGCAAAAAATAGTACTGTCACAGAAGCAAAATTGAAGAAACAAATGAGAAAAAGAAAAAAAAAGTAAGAGGAAAAAATGAGAAAATACCTAAAATAGCATACCAGCAAAAGAAAACATTCAAACAGTTCTCTTATCTATTGCGCCCTATACCCTGTGCCCTATAGCCAGAGACTCCACACAGTTCCCATCCAACTTTTACCACAGTCTACTTGCAGGAAACAAGATAATCCCCCCCCCCTTCCCACAGGACCCTTGACTACCTGTGCAGGGGACAGAGGGCTTTGATTTCTCTGAGTCCACTTCTTCTCTAAAGCGGTGCTTTGATGTGGTTTACTGCAGTCCTTCATCTCTATTCCAAGAAGCAACCACCTCCATTCCTTTGGGATGAAGAGGATGTGAAATAATTTGCCTGCCAGTAAGCCCTGTATCTCCTTCAGTGGTTGTCCTATTATCCTGCTCCCTTGCTGCAAAGGAGTCCCACACTGTCTTCCTGCTCTCCCTACAGGAGCTTTCCACCTAGTATCATTCCAGAAGTTCTCTGCCCCAGCCAAGGCCCTCTGTCCCTTTACTTTCATGTTCCACACATCCCTCACCAAAGAGCTCCCCTTTCCATCTTGTGGATGTGGCTAACAATCTCATATCTCTGCATAGGAACAGCTATTGGTGGTCAGCATTTCTTGTAGTCACAGCTCTTTCTGATCTTTGGGGAGAACAGCAGGAGAGTACCCACCCTAGATGAATGTTCCTTCTCCCTGCCCACATGTCTCAAGGCATGTAATCTATAGCTCCCTGCTGGTAGGCTCAGTGCCACCCCCAGTTCACAGTCTTAGCCACTCTCTACCTAGAGCACAGGGGCTTCCTTTCTAGCTGTCAGCTGTCAGTAGAATGCTGCAAGTCCTAGTGTTTAGAAGGATGAAGGTTCCCTTTTTCATTGCTGCTGTGGCTTCCCTGGGGCTCACCCACAGTGTACTCCCTTCCTGGTTTTCCTCTTCTAGGGGAGAAGGAAAACATACAGAGTCTACCTAGGAGTCTGGCCACTTTCCCTTAAGCTCTGAGAGCCACTCCCCAAATAGTATGCTTTCTGGTGAGGTGTGCCAGCCACCACTTCCTTCTGCTTTCTTCTTTTTCCTTCCTTCCTTCTTTCTCTTCTTCTCTTCTTCTTGTTCTTCCTCTTCCTCCTCTTCTTCTTCCTCCTCCTCTTTCTCCTTCTTCCCTCACCTCCCTTCTCCTCCCCTGTGTTCCCCTTCCCTCCCCTCCCTTCCCCTTTTCTCTCCTGACCTCCCCTCCCTCTCCTCTCCTCTTTTCCTGGCTTTGAACTCACTATGGTGCCAAGGTCTGGCCTAGAACTCACAGTGATCCTCCTGCCTCATGACTTCCCTGCCTCAGTAATCCATGATCTATTTGGTTGCCTATAGATGGATTGTGTTTCAGAAGGACTCTCTAGGGCAGGGAGATGGCTCAGTGGAATAAGTGCTTCCCTGGCAAGTGCAAAGGCCTGAGTTCAATCCCCGGTTCCACCAAACAAAACCAAAAAAACAAAAAACAAAAAAAAACCCTCACATAACTCAGAAGGACTCTCTATTTCTGGGTGCAAGTGCCTCCCCTGCTTCCCAGAACTTGTACCTTTCAGTGATTCTTCTTTGATCTTTCTCCAGCACTCCTCCTTCTCTAATCAGCCATCGCCTCTGTGCACTAAGTTTAATAACTGTTTTACAATGTTAATATTATATTCAGTAGTGAAAGGGAGCGGAGGTTTCTCCCTTGACATTACAAAGTATATTAGTTCATTTTGTATCATTGAAGCAAAATAGCAGTCTGGCTAACTTATAAAGAAGGGAGGTTTATTTAGCTGACAGTTTTGACATCTGTGCAATACAAGGGAAGGAAAGACGCTGGCTCCCCACTGCTGCTCCTCCCTCCTGGCTCTTGTTGCTACTGCTGTTTCCTGCTGTCATCCACTGCTGCCCTGTGCCATCTGCCGCTCTGCCTTGGAGCCAGCCAAGCATGATCTGAAACCTCCACAAACTGTGAGCTAAATAAACCTTTCCTTTTCAATTTGGGTGTTGGGTATTTTGTTTCAGCAATGAGAGACAGCTAACCGAGATGTATCTGAATATCTTCTGAGGGGGTGGCCCCCTGGACCTAATGACTCCCATAGGCCCCAGCTCCAGGGGAGCCCCTGCCTCTCTGCATCATCAGAGGAGGACAGAGATTTCAGCTCACTAACTCAGAGGAAAGCATTCCCAAACCATGGCACCACGCACCTCATCATGTATTTGTGAATGTTACCTAAAATCCTTACTAATTTTCTTTTATAAATTACTTAAGATATAGGTTTGAATGAACATTAGTATGTAAAAGATTCACATAAGGAATTTTGTTTTGTGTGTGTGTATGTATTTTAGGGAAGGGTCTACAGAGTGTTCAGGATCTCGCTACTAGATCAGACTCATAGTGATCTGCCTGTTTACAGTCTCCCAAGAGCTGGGATTACAGGCACATGCTACCACACCCAGTCTCAATTGCTGTGTCAGCATGCCCTGGGGGTGGGGCCAGCACAGCAGGCCCAGGGATTGAACCCCTGGCCCCTGCACCTGTTTCCAGGTGCTTTATTCCACTGAACTATTTAGCTGGTCCTAGAAAATTATTTTTAAAAGTTGATGATAAATGCACAGGTTGTAGATCCAGCTTTGGTAGCTATTGAATAGCAATAGGGGAAGAATCCACCTAGTGGTAATGACTGGTTGAAGATTAAGACTCCTGTTTAATAATTTTTTAATTTAGTTTATATAACATAAATAAGTAATTGTATTTGAGATTGTAAATTAAATGGTAATATTTTGCAAATTTTATTTGTGCTGTTACTGCAGATAATATATTTTTCAAACACTAGAAACAAAAAGAAGTCTTTAAAATAAGTAAAACCAATCTTTATAAAAGAAAAATGATTTGGATTTGTCCTCCTAAGATGTATTAATGCCTTCAACATGACAGTGTGACATTGTTTATGTCTTGCACATAAACAGCTGTATGGTCTCACTTTGCTTTGTGCAGCCAGCTCTTCTGGTATGCAGTTGTGGGGCTCCATGACCACTTTTTGATACTGTGATACACTTTTGCTGTGGAAAGATTGTGAGTGCCGTTGCTTTGCATTGTCACCGGCATCATCAGCTAGCACTGTTCTCAGATGTACTTCTCACTGAGCTGACTCAAACTGGATGGCACTGTTTCTTCTCATCTGTACATGACAGTCATGATCTTTGAAAGTGGAGTTGACTTTAGTAGGTGTCTAAGAATACAAGTACCTGAAACAGGATACCAGGGTTTAGGTGTGTGGTTTTTTTCTTGTGTGTGTATATGTCTGTGTGTGTATGTGTGTGTTTTCCATGTGTATATACATGTGTGGGCGTGTGGGTGTATGTTTTGTATAGTTTTGGCTTGGTTTTGCCATTGTTGTTGTTTGGGTAGATTTTTGGAGAGGGGCAAAAAGGAAATAGACTTCTACACAAGTACATTTTAAATCACTTCACATATCATGGTGGCAGTTGCCCAGGAATTACTACATGAGCTTGAAATACATGTTCCCTGGTACAGAGTATGAAATTTTGTTAATTCAACATGATCTGGAAAAGCCAAGTGCCATAGCCTGCTTTTGGAAGCTATATGCAAGCATATAGCTTCCACTGTTATATTAGACACATAGCAATGTGTCGCGCGCAACTTCGCTGGCAAGGAAGACGCGACAACCAGCTCTTCTTTCCGCGGTTTATTCAGGACCCCTATATAATCTTCTTCCCCTTGCCTCCCTGCTAGCTTGCTTGCCTCCCTTCTCTTGAGGGGAAGCCTGCTCATGGCTTTAAACCAGTGGGCGTCCAACCCCGGAGTGCCACGTGGGCACAGCCGATAGGTCCAGGTACGCGGAAGCAACACCATAGTCTTAGGCTTAGCCAAATGAGAAGTTGTTTGCTATGGAGAGCACTCACCCCCAGGTGGGGGTGGAAGGCGGAAGCCAGCACTGTCTTTAAGGTGTGGCTGTGAGCAGCTCTCCACAGTAAGTTGTTTGTTATGGAGAGCACTCACCCCCAGGCGGGGGTGGAAGGCAGAAGCCAGCACTGTCTTTCAGGCGTGGCTATTCGCAGCTCTCTACAGCAATGTACCATTCAGTCTTAGAATTCAGCACCAAAAAGTACAGTTTACCAAAACCTGCAACCAAAAAGTACAGTTTACCAAAACCTGCAACCAGAGAGCCTCTGTTGTATATAATGTGTACGTAGCATGAATTTATTACTTGGGGGAAGAGTACAATTGGAAGTCAGAAACAAGTCCTAGACCTCATCTGTATCTGTTAACTACAAATGGAACATCATTTGTTTACTTTCCCTTCTGTCAACTTCAAGTTACAAGACAAGATAGCTGAGACTCAAAGGCAGAGAATTTCACGTTCCTGCTCTAAATGCACAACTGTTCATCTCACCAAATCTAGAAACATGGGGGGAAAGAAGATATCCAAACAGCTGTGCCATACTGAGCTGATGTTGATGCTATGGTCTGAATGTTTGTGGCCCTCAAAATTCAGAGGCTGAAACAAGGCTAAGGGCAATGATGTTGGGAGGCGGGTCATCTGGGAGGTGGTTCCGCCCGCTTGCCCCTTCCCTGTGCATGGATGCATATGAGGAAGTAAGCCCTCACTGTGCACTGAGTGTTGGCCCCTCAGTTTTGGATTTCCCAGCCTCTGAAACTGTGACCAATAGCTTTCCATTGGACGTTGGTTTGTAGTCCACTGCGTTTTGTAACAGCAGCCAAAGTGAATCAAGACAACAAGAATTTTTTTTGCAAAAAGTATCTGTAGAAACAATGAAAAAATAGCAGATATCCTGTTTTCCTGCTAAGACAAATATACTACCTCCACTTAGAAAGATCTCAGGCTGTTCTTGAACCTGTGATCTGGAGCAGTAGCTGTCATAATCAGTATCATTAAAAGAGAGCTCATGCCTCGGCTCAATATAGTTCCTTCGCTGATAGGGTTTTCAGCCTGACCTGAGCCTAGGTCACCTGTTGTTAAACTGTGTATCTTGCAAATACCAAGAAAGTGTATCTCTCACCAATTTCAGCGCTCACACAAAAGCTGGCCTCATGGCAGCATCCTCTGTAGGAGCAAGGCCCATCTTCCTAATGTTTCTGTCTGTATCCCTTGCTCTTCAAAACCATTTCAGATTTCCCAGCACCTGGCACATGTTACCTGGATCAGAGTAGGTGCTTAGTAAACATTTACTGAGTTGTGATTGAATACATTTCCCAATTTTATAATAAATTATGTTATTTCATCTATATTGAGATGTGTTATAGAAAAATGATAATTGTATAGACAGATATAAACAATAAGATACTCTTTCCCATTTGAAAGTCATCAACTTTGAAATATATAGAGTAGCAATCTTATGTGTTCCTAAAAGTTAAAATATTCTTATCCTTTTTTTCTGTCAAGAAAAAAAAAGTTCTTTTTTGCCACAGAAAACACAAAGTGATTCAGTGTTCCTGGGAGGAATTTATAATTCAGGCTCTTATTTTCACACTGCCTTTCAACAACACCTACGCCACCCAGAATGAAAATGCACCAGGCTGGAGTGCTGTGAAGCAGTTCAATAAAAGCAGGAAATTATTTTCATAATTACTGATAAATTCTTAATTTGTTCTGCTAAAGGGGAAGCCGACCATAGTTGGTGCAAGAAAGATCCTTGTGCCAGGGCATTGTAGGCTTAGGAAGGAGTTTTTCCTTTGTCTTCAAATACTAGGGAGCTAATTTAATTTTGAGGAGACAAAGGGTTAATTAGTGGAAGTTCCTTGAAGCTCTCAATAAAAGTATCGTATTTCTTTCTGTTTCAATGCTCAGTAAAGTCATTTAAAGATTTCTAGCAAGTATTGTTGAAAGTATACGATAGTGTTTCTTAATGAGCAGTGTTGAAAGGTGTCAGCAAGAGAAAAATCAGTTCAAATATAATTAAATTTGTCAAAAATACTAATATGAAATAGTGATTGACACATACTCAGCACACAGGTGTAAGTATCAACTATATGAAGTACACTAGTTCAGATGTTACATATATAAATAAGGTGCTCAAAAAATGCATTGAGGGCTAGCAAGATAGCTCAGCAGACTAAGAGCCTGCTTAGGCAAGTGCAGGGACAAGTGACTGATCCCTGCGACCATGTGTAACATGAGCCCCATTCCTGGGTGCACTGAGCTGGCCACCAAAACTGGGCGTGGTGGTGCATGCCTGTACCCCAGCGCTGAGGAGACTAAAAACAGGAGAAGCACCAAGAGTCCAAGCTACGTAGTGAGACCCAGGGCCAAATATTGTAAAAGAGTGCATTAGGTGGAATATTTATTGAACTAATAAATGAGTGAATAATTGCTTAAATGACATTGTTTTTTCTGAGCAACTCTCTCCTTTACAAAATACCAAGAAGCATTATAAATACTTCTGGTAGGGTAAGAAATAATTCAATTGGCAGGTTAAGCAATAATTTGCAGGTGTCTTCTTGGCCAGCATTCTTGATTAAAGCATTGCTGGGGGAAAAATATTGCAATAATGTGAAGCCAACCTGTTTTGGAGTCATTTCACAATCAGATTTCTTGATTACTTTCCACTCTGGGGGGTTCGCGGACTCCGCTTCCTCCTCTCTGTTGCAAGGTGGCATGGGACCACGCTCTCCAGGAGCTCTGTGTCCTGGCCCAGTAACCTTGCACGTCCACCTCAGCATTCTAGGGAACTTGCCCGCACCCCTATCTTTATCCACTAGATGCCAGTAGCACTCCCCACCCACTTAGCTGTGAGAGCCCACAACGTCTCCAGATAGTGCCAGATGTCCCTGGGCTTGGGGGAAGGGCAAAACCCTTCCTGGTGGAGCACTACTGACATAGATGAACATACATAAAAAAGGAGATTCCAGCCCCCAACTCAGATCTGCTGATTAAAAACCTCAAAGCAGTTGTAAATAATGTGTGCCTTTCTTTAGCAGATTAATTCTCTTCAAGTAGGTGTAACACACACTGAATTTGAGTATTATTATTCAAATAGCCCTTGCTGGGTTTTTTTTCTGTACTCCTATTACTGAGGTGCAAAAGCAAATGTTAATATGTGTGTTTCTAGACCCCCAAAAGACTGATGAGTTATTCAGTAGATTTGTTCAAGTACCTTCTCTTGGTTACTTTTCTCTTATTTCTGGGACAAAATGCCCAATGCCCAAAATTAAGGAAAGAATGGTTTATTTAGCTCATGGTTTAATGGAGGTTTCAGGCTGTAATCAGTTGGCTCCAAGGAAGAGTGGCCCGTGGCAGGGGGCAGCAGTTCATGGAAGTAGAGGACAGCAGAACAGCAAGAGTAAAAGGGCAGCAGCCGCAGCAGTGCTGAGCCAGCCTCCCTCCCTTCCTTACACTACACTAGGCTCTCCACCCCAGGGCGGTATGGCACCCACACCCATCGTCCCCACACTGTACCATGAATCAATCACAAACTCTAGAAGCTGCCCCATGACTGCATGAGGCTTTGGGGGACACCTAGCCACAAACCACAGCATAAGTGTGTGAAACTGCTCAGTACTCCTGGACTCCAGGCAGTCCCTAGGCCTGCTGGGAACCTAAACATGTGGAGATTGGCCTGTGATGACATCCTGTGCCTAGTACAAAGAGCCGCCTGTCACTGGACAGACAGCCCCAGGCTGCAGCTGCTCTGTGGCCTTGCCTTCCCATGCAAGCCTGGGATGTTTCCACCTTGACCCAGTGCCCAGCGCCTGCAGTGGACAGGGCCATCGCTGCTGTCCCCTCGCACACTCGTATGCCACTTCCTGTTTGCTGTACTTCCTTTCATCTAGAGCCTCTCCCTGGAAAGCTGCACTACGCTAGGGGCGCTAAGTGCTGGGAAGCAAGTAGCAGACAAGGTGGAGAATTTATAATCTTATTGTGAATTTATAATCTGATGTTACAGAAGCGACCACAGGGTTAAGCAGACACCTTCTCTTCATTCGGAAGAGACAGGGGGCCTGAGCTAACCAGCCTTGTAAAGTTAGTTAGCAACTTGTCTTTTCAGGAAAAAAAAAAAGTGCCCTGATTATCTGGAAAAGGCAGTTAAGAGCATGGTATCTGCCTAGATCGCAGCTAGTACCATGAGGGACATTCGCTAAATAGTGTTAAAATACATCTTCTATGCCTTTACTGTTAGGATGGTGGAATTGTCCTAAAATGTAACTAGATGAAGACAAAATAGAAGATATAGAAAGTTACGTATTGACACCTTTTTATACCTAAAATTAATTTTAAATCATTATGGTAAAAGTTGAGAAGTTTTGCATAAGATTAGAAAATATAAAAAAAATTAAAAACTTAGCTATGGGTTTGAAAAATAAAAAATTCCCAGCCTACAGTTTGTGGGTAGGGCCCTATTTCAGGCCCTAGGCTCCTGGTTCTTCAGCTCCTTTTGCGACTTTGCGGTTACAGTCATCTCTTGCTTGTTTAGACCTTTCCTTTCTGTATACATTTTCCCACTCACTAACAAATCTTAAAGGATCTCTTAAAAATAAGTTCAATTCTGTTTAACCTACTTAAATATTGTAGCCATGTCTGTAGGTTTCAGGCACGCTTCTAAGTATCAGAAACAGTAAGTTTTGTATATCTCCTTTTTTTTTTTTTGTATTTTAGGGAAGCCTCCCAAGAGCTGGGATTATAGGCATGTGCCACGATGCCCAGTCTCAATTGCTATCTCAGTGTGCCCCCGGGATGGAACCGGCATGGCAGGCCGGATATGGAACCCCTAGCCCCTGAGCCTGCTTGTAGGCACTTTAATCTGCTGAACTATTTGGCCAGCCCACATTTTCTATTCTGGAGACAGACCGAGAGAGACAGAGAGAGATGGGGAGAGACAGACAGACAGAGAGAGTGACAGAGAGGGAAGGGTGAGGGAGGGAGGGAAGGAAGGAGAGAGAAAAAGGGAGAGACAGAGAGAGAGAGAAACAGAGAGAGAAAAGGAGACAGAAAGACAGAGAGACAGAGGGGGGCAGCCTAATATCCTAGAAGCTCATTAATTGTTGTTATTTAAATTAGTTTTTCTAACCAAGTTCTCATGAGTTTCTTTCTTTCTCTAAGAAGCTTCTAAGTTTCTTGAGGGTACATGTTGACATCTCAAAGCATCACAGCAGTTGCTGGAGCTAGGCAAGCCCCTGACATCTGCTCGTCACATGTCATGGTATAGTACAGCTCACACAAGCTCACAAACACCTTGCTCATTCATACTACTGCATGGTGTTTTGCTTCTCCTCTTCTTCCTATGCAGGCTAGGATTATGACGCTAGTTTTGACATTTTTTTCAGTGCTGGGGATCCAACCCGAGGCACTGCACACATAGGTAGGCAGTCTACACTAAGCTACACACTCAGCCCTTGACTATCAACATTTTAGGTGCATAACAGATATGAATAATGAGAAATAGTCTAACATAAAACCAGAGATCTCACACATCTCTGGAGACAAAAATCAGTACTTGTATTCATTGCTGTATCTCAGAATTTTTCTAATACTCACATAAAACTATTCTGTTACACATTTTTCTGTAGGTTTTTTGGGGGGTAAATTTCTATTCCTTCCTGGACCTTTTTAAATAATTTAGTCAAAGTATTTCTAGTATGACAAAGTCTAGAAGCCCCTTTTGCTCATAAAGCAATGCTTTGTTTGCTTAACTTTTCACCAGACAGTGTAACAGTCTAAAGATTAAAATTTAATTCCCAGCTCTTATATGTTGATGTCCAGCATCACATTAGAGAGTCAGCCGAGTCTGAAAGGCCTGTGTGCATGCTTTAATGGAAGACAATCATGTTCTCTTGCTTTCCTTGTTATCATTAAATGCATGATCTATTATATATGCATCTATTATTCACATCCACATTTTCCCTCAGAGTAAGAAAAACACTAACAGTTGCATTAACTATTCGATGCCACTAACACACTTATGAATAAAACACTTCTCCGAATATTAGGTCTCCCATGGCCCTATTTTAAAGAGTATCAAAGCTTTTAGCTTGTTAACTAAAAAGCCAATATTTTCCTGAGCCCATATCACTATAATTTTGCTTGTGGTTTGTGCTTAATATTTTTTTTTTATCAAAAACACTTTTTTATTTTTTATTTTATTGAGAAACAAATAGCAATAGGACAGCTTCAAAACTGATTAATAGGACAATTTCAATAATTAATACATTGTACATTGTTAGCTTTTTAGTAGTTATGCACAGTACAAGAAGCAGACAAATATCCTGCCCTCCTCTCTTCCTAGCAGGTCATTTTCTAAAGTCACCTGTGCACCATGTCCAACCAAATAATTAAGCCTCAGTGTCAGGAGAGCAGACAGCAATACCTTTCTGACCTCTGTAAGTGGCTCCCACAGTCTCCAGGAGCAGCCCCTATGCCTTAACCACATTCAGCACTGCATTTCAAGTGAAACTCCTCGAAGTGAATCTCAAGGTCTCCCAGGAATCCAAATGGAATTTGCATAGAGTCTTTGAAAGAAAGTGAAATCACATTTTCTCTGTGAGGCAGCTATTTAAATTCCTGCCTTATATAAATACTAGAAGCTGACCCTGATGTCCTCTAACATTAAAGGAAAAGAAGGTACTAAGAAAGTGAACTCACTAGAACAGCTATGGCTAGTGGTTAAATATTATATTCTGTCTCATTTTATCTTGGAGATTGTTTAATAAGGCAAGGATAGGTCACATTGATTACACTTATTACAACATGAGATTAAAATCACTATGATTTGGATTAAGCTGTACACAATGACCAGCTTAATGAGAATAATATAAATTTATCTCTAGATTTTAAACATTTCACATGAATGATAATATTACCAGATGAACAGATTTAAGCCAGATCCTTTCAATGGAATGATTTTTTTAAAGTAACTGATACATCATAGGTGAATTACTTTATCTTTTACTTAAATAATTGCACTTTTGGTGATCTTTGAGACTTCCAACTTTTTCAGTTTGGTTAAATGAGTAAAATTTCCTGCAGAAAATGCAGTACATGCTGATATTGTCATTATGTCTGAGATGAATTGTCTCTGTAGATTCTACTTTTCTGTCATGACAAGAGGAATTGTATGTTCCATAGGCATCTCCAGCAGGGTGCTTTACTTAAGGTTGCATTCTGGAGCTAATTTATACATATATATATATGTATATATTATATATATTAAATATGGAGCTATTATATATATATATACATATATACATACATATGTACATGTGTATATATTATATAGGAAAAATCTAGAAACATGAAACACTCAGAAGTGTTCCTAGAATTCTTTTAATATATGCAAATAAACCCACCATAGCTGAAAACATTAGTCTTCTCTCAAAAAAAAAAAAAAAAAATGGGAGGGGCACATGGGGAGATGGCTCAGTAGAATAAGCACTTGCCTGGCAAGTGCAAGGGCCTGAGTTCAATTCCCAATTCTACCAAAAAAAAAAAAAAGAAGACCTTAGGAGACAGATACAGATCTTTCAATCTTATTTTAAATTAAGCAGTTATGGTAATTCAATGAAAATAAAAAGTAAAAACAAAATTATATTAGCATGAAAGCCAGATATTTTATGGTTCCCTTTACACAGCTGAATTTAGATACTTAGAGTAAAAATAGATTACTTTCTTTGACTATACATTGAATGATTTATGACTTAAATAAATTGCCTCAATTTCATATTACTTATTTTTAGATCCTCTGCTTCATTCTATGGACTCTCTCTCTCTCTCTCTCTCTCTCTCTCTCTCACTTCTGTAAATTAGAAATATAGTTTATCTGAATTTTATGACTTTATCAGACTCATAACTGATATGATTAATTTAGAGCTCTAGCAAGACAACAACAGAAGTTCCTGAGAATGAATAAAGCCACTATGATGTATAAATTGGTATTCATTTTATACTACCTTAGAATGTCATGGGTTCCAAGAAAATGACTGTCAACTTTTTAGTTTAATAAAAAAAAATCTTGGGACCAGGGAGATGGCTCAACAGAATAAGTGTTTGCCTGGTAAGTACAAAGGCCTGAATTCCAGCTCCAGTTCTGCCTCCCGCCCAAAAAAAAAAAATTAAACTAAACTAAAATAAATAAACAAAATTTTAAAAATCAAAAATAACATACCATTATCACAATTCAGTCATTAAAGTTAGGACCTGCTCCACATAAAATTACGTTTTAACAAATTCTAGTGAATAACTTATACTACACTTTGTATTCAGCTATGATCAAAGTTATAATGCTGTCTTTATTTGTCTCTTTTTATCCTGTTTTAATGAAAATTTCATCAGTGCTAATTAACTCTCAGAGCACTGTTGTTTATCTTTTAAGTATCTACCTCTGGAAATGTGATAGGTGAATCTTGATTTCCACATAAATTTTTTCTAGTAATTCACAAGTGGGGGCATTTTGGCTCCCCAGGGGCTATCTGCCTATGAAAACAAATATTTTGGGGTGGTTGTGACTGAGTATGTGTACCACCGACATCTAAGGGGCAGGGGTACCACAGACATCTAGGGGTCAGAGCCCCCGACTCATGTACAAAATCTACTCCGAAAAGTACAATCCCTCACCCAAAGAATGACTTGGTCCAAAATGTCAGCAAGAAAATGTTAACCAAAGAATCTGATGAAACTGTCCAAGCACGTTAGCCAGAAGGGCAGCAGCCTGATTCAGCTTCAGTTTGTCTGTTGCCTCTGTTCAGGTTCTACTACACTTCTCCTGCGTTTAGTTCACATTTGCTTATATACTTGGGTTTTCAAATCCCCCATCATGCAGCTGTTGACAGAAAATCTTTTTCTTTTATAGAAATAATCTCTCTCTTCTTTTATAGAAGAATCTCTCTATTCTAAGGACATTTTACTCTTTTCTCAGATCTTCTACAGTTGCTGTTTTCCTTGCGCCTCGCTATGTTGTAGCTGCTGCTGAGGGCCCCGGAATCAACTCTCCCTAAATCAAATCATTCTGAACATATTCGTGCTTAACAAATGCAGAGATGAGGCTAGACTTCTTTCACTCCCAGGAGACAGAATATAGTTCTCATCGCCCGCCTGTAATCAGTCTCACGCAGTGGGTTGAGATATCAGGCGCTTGGCCATTCCTCACCCCCGTCACACCAGCCAGACACAATGCTGTCACATGGATTTACAAGTAAAATATGACTCTTTCCATCCTTGTTCCTTTATGTAAATATTTGTAGGTTTTTAAACAAGAAGATAAGAACTAGTGAGATAATTTTCAGTGCAATAGTTTTAAATTATTATACTAAATATTGGAAATAGTTCATGTTGCTTGATTTAGATGTACCAATCATTTGCTTTCAACAGATTAGACAAGTGTTTCCTATAGGGAAAATGCTAGCATCTCTCTGGAATTACCTTTAATTATTCAAGCATGCCCATTTGCATAGGAACCTGTGAGCATGCTTTCCTCTCTTGTAATGCAAAATTCCCAATAAATAACTTTACATTTGTATTTTTAATACTTGTCTTATATTAATTTAGAGCTTCTATTAATATTTCTTCCTTACTTTTTGTTCCCTCCCATAGTCTGTGAAACATGGACATTATTTATTATTCACCTAAAGGGCATAATTGGACAGAGAAGAACTAAAAATCAAAGATTTTGTTCAAATCCATAAAATGTTCACCAGGAATATTATGTCTTGAAAATGAATATTATACTCTGAGGCAAAAAAATAATCTTCAAAACTATCTTATACTTTATGCTTCTGCTTTTTCTTTTACTTTTTGGTGGAGCTGGGGATTGAACTCAGGCCCTTATGTTTACCAGGCAAGCGCTTATTCCACTGAGCTATCTTCCTGGCCCCTTCTACTTTTTCTCTTGTCCCTTGAGAAGTACATCCAGTTTAATATAACTGTAACTCTGCAGTGGTCTTTCATACTCAGAATGATGACCAAAAAGACAACAGTGTTCCCAGCTATGAATTTCAGCATTCAGAATATAAAATACAAGCTTCTATAGATATTTTCCTCCTCATAACATGTTTTGATTTAGGAAAGAAAAAGGTATGAGAAAGGAAAGATGGATGGATGGAAGGAAGGACTGGTGGACAGATGGACAATGGGCAGACACCCTGGTTAGGTAGAGCCTTCACAGGTACTTGAAGACCTCTGAGGTCCTGTTATCATTCTGGAAGGCAGGGTTAAAGCTTCTTCAAAATATTTAAATGAGATGTCACTTCCTGCCATTTCTCAGATTAAGGGGGTACACTGTGACCACATTTTAGTTGCTTCTGTGGATTCTAAAAACTTCTCCCAAGTAACCTCAAATGCTTCCAGAAGAAAAACTAACTTAAAATAAATAGAATGTTTCGGTTGAGCAGTAGGTAAGGCATAGAAGCAAGTATTGATTTCTGGTCTACAGCCCGAAGGCCCTGTAATAAAATGAAAATTTAAGGTTATTTGGAAAGTTGGAATACCCAGAGGGCCACAGAGACAAAGATTTGACTTGTTGGCATGGCATGTGCCACAGAGAAAGGGTAGAAGTCTGAGCTGCATTGCACAGATAGGCTTTGACAATTACCTCATGATTGTTTGGGTTTTTATGTAACATTTATATTTCTTATAAATTTTAACTTACATTTTCCTATTGCCTTATGGTACAAGAAACATTTCCATGATAAGTTCTGTGTGCTGGGAAGTTGTTCTAAATCTGTAGGAAATTATGGAATAGAAAACTGTAGAATAGGAAATGAAACAGGTACTTGGTCTGCCCAATCTGGCCAGGCTAAAGAAGTGTCTCCGTTACTCTTCTCTTTTTGCTAAGACAAATACCCAACACTCAAAATGAAGGAATGAAAGCCTTATTCAGTTCACAGTCATTGTAGGTTTCCATCCATACTCGGCTGGCTCCAAGGGAGACTGGCATATAGCAGAGAGCAGCAGTTTATGGTGGTGGAGGGCAATGAAACAGCAAGAGTGAAAAGGAAGAATAACAGCTACAGAGGCTACACAGAGCAAGTCTGCCTTCCTTAAGCTGCATTCAGGCTATCTGCCCCAAGCTCATAATCCCAGCAACACTCACACCTGTAATCCCAGTGGATCATGAGTTAATCACAAACTCTAGAAGTCTGGCCCATGACTGCATGAGGCTTGTGGGGAGACAACTAGACACAAACCATAACAAGAGGGCAGGATAGAATCTGAACCCAGACAGAGAACTCCAGTATGTATGGCATGCGGCTTCATAATATAACAGGAATCTACATCATAAGACATCCAAATACCAGGTTTACTTCACCAGTCAGTTTAAAGTCTTTGCCTTAGAATCATGGCTGTTTGCTATAGTGAATGTAGGAAAGTGACCCCCAGAAACACTTTTTACTGAAATTCCTATAAAGAGGGCTAAATCCAGCCAGTGAATATCCTATAATAAACCTGCAAATCTATTGCAAATGTATGTACTTCCATGCATTTTGGGTTTGTGGTGTTTCAGCTTTTCAGAACCATCTGTGTAAATCAAGGACTTTAGAGACCAGCAGTCTCTAGCGCTGTGATTGGAGCGAGGTTCCCTGGGCTTCCTGGGAGAGGGGCATGCGTGTCACAGTAGTAAGGGGATATTAAGTCACGGATCAGTGTGCAGCAGGTGGCGAAGGTGGGACCGATGGACCTCAAATGGAAAATAGAGCCTCAGTAATTTTAGCCTGATAACTTGCTGGAGAAGAGAGTGTGCCTGGTGCCACATCTGATTTACAGAACAGATTGGGCCTGTAATGAGATTCCAGATCTGAGTGACCGCGTCCAAAGGAAGTCAGAACCTTTTCCTTTCATATACTGTGTGTGGACTCCTGAATGTATTATCTCGTGCAGCTCTTCTTTTTATCCTGGAGCACATTTCATGTTAATATTTATTCAAATTTCTTCATAAAGTAGACAACCAGAGAGTCAAAGGTACAACTCATTTTATCCTTTCTCTGTTTGTTTCCTACTGCTTTTACTTTGACTGAAAAACAGTCCCTGTGTTACGTGGTATATATATTTGTTCTCATGACAACAGTTTTAAGAGGGAAAAGTATATGCCAGGAATAAACTCATTTCCATGGTATTTTCAAAATGAAACTTTAAATGTTCAGATGTTGTCCTCACCAAAAAAAAAAAAAACCCTACTAAAAACTTTGCTGATCTATGTAAGGAGATGCATAAATCTTATTGTAGCACGAGTATATGGAATTCCAGCTATATTTTGAACTAAGAAAAAAATCCAAATATTTTTGATATATTGAAATTCTGGATTTTTTTTCCACTTTTAAAAGGTGGTTTTAAAGTGTGGGTTGTTATAGTATTTTCTGAAATAAAATTTAGACCATGCCACTATATGAAGAGAAATCCATATTTTATCACGCAATGTAGGAATTAACTATTTTCTGTAGCTCTGCTTAAAGGGCTACATTAAATAAGTTATTTTTCTCAGTGTATGCCTGTCATCACAAGGATGTGCCACCTTCTGTCTTATCAGTCACATTTTTTAATATATTAATTTTAAAAGTTTCACTTGGCAGTGAACCTTCAGATATTTATTATGATAAATTCATGGCTTTTATCCAAATTTTAAATTGTTTAATCTTATGTAGAAGTGGTTTGAAACTTTTAGACAGCCTTTCCCAGGGCTTCCATCCTTTGTTACATCCTACAGTGACTTGTGAAGCCAATGAGTGAGGGTAATTGCACGGCTCCTGGCTCAGCTGCACTCAGAGCAGCTCTCCTGGTCAATTATATACAAGTGAATTTGTTAAAAAAATTTGTATAATTATAAAGTAACACATATTAAGCCAGAAGCATTTGTTTTTAAGGTTTATCAGGTGATGACAGCAGGAGAAGTTGTGGACTAACCAATTTACAATTAGGGCCTATCTGTCAAGACTTCCGTGGATGCTGTCATTAATATTTAAATTAGACATGAATATGCTAGGCACCGAATAATCACACAGCAAGAAGCTGAGGTTTTCGTATTCCACATGCCTTAAAACTTCATGTTTTATTAATAGTCTAAAACAGAGCTTAAATTCTGCTTGTTGTTAAGTATTAGTTTGGATTTTGGTTTGTTTTATTGGAGTTTTATGCACTTTTCATAAAAATATTTAAACAGCATGAAATTATTGCTTAAAGAATATTCTGTCTTTTTCTGTACAATAAGGGCATCATGGACTCTCCCAGCCAATTACTTTGTGGGAAGGATCCAAAGTATAACATTGAAAGCAGTATTTATTTCAGGGAATGCATCTCCAGCTCCCTAATAATTCCAGGTCCCCTTCTTTCATCCTCCTACTTCTTGCTACTTCTTTTCTAAAAATTTTTCAAAATAATTTACATTTAAACAATTATTTGTAATCTGGCTCAAACAGATTTATGCAAATATGTATACTCTGTTTTAGTATTTTATATTCTGTCTTCCAAAAAGTATATTTTGCTACTGCACACATCAAGTATCACAAACATTGGTGCTTATATCACATGACCGAAGAAGGGACCCTCAAACAAGTGGGGTAGAAAGTGAGTCAGTGTTGATAATCATAGCCCCTGACATGGAACCGATATATAGTGGGTGTTACCTGTGTTCCAGAAAGTCTAGATCATGAGAAATATGTCATTCTCCATATAGCTCTAGAAAATTCTAGGAATAATTTGTATTTCAGCAACTTTTTGTAAACAGATTTACCCCCTATCCCACTGAGTTCCCTGGCAATTTCACCTGTTATTCTGTTCTCTTTCTCCCTCCAAACCTCTCTCCTGTTCACACAGAAGGGTAGTTAACTTGCACTTGGGCTTTCCCAAGCTATGGATGTTACTTTGTATTTCTCAAATCTATTAGTGTCTCAGCAAGCTAATGCACATTTGAGGAGTTTCTCTGGCATGGACCTCACACAACATCCATGAAAGAGCTGTGTGTATTTCCTGCTTCCTTCACCCCCACCCCCAGGACATGAAGAAACTTTTGAGGGTGCATCCAGAACACTGGTCCACCCCAGAGCATTCTCCAGCTTCCTGCAACTGCCGCCTCCTCTTCCTCCTCCTCCTCCTCCTCCTCCTGATCCTCCCCCTCTTCCTTCTCCTCCTTCTCTTCTTCCTCCTCCTCCTCTTCCTCCTCTGCCTGGCCCCTCTGCCTCCTTCCTGCATGGGAGCCCTACCCTTACCTCTCTTGTGCAAACTTATTCCTTTGTTCTAATTAAATTTTTATTTTTGTTGGTACATGTTTGCAGTACAAAATGATTGCATTTCTCATGGGGACTTTGTACAGGGACACACACATCTCAGTTCTTTCTTCATCTCTTCTTTCCTTGCTGGGGTAAACTTGTCTTTCTCTTTTAACCCATCCCCTAGTCCCATCCTCTTTCACCTTCCCTACTGTTCTTTTGCACCTGGCTCCTGGTCACAACCGAAGGTGTCGCACCTAGGGGAGGAACACTGCTGTTCTCTTGTCTGAGCAGCTGACAGGCTCAGAAACTCAGTCCAATAAAACCTTAAAGGGACAAGTTTAATGAAAGAAAGATACTTTATTCTTAAGAAAAGGGAGGGAGAAGAAAAAAGAGGATAAATAGCCCTCATGATTAAAAAAAAAAAAAAAAAAAAAAAAGCACCAGGGTACGAAGCTTGGGAAACAGAGCATTAATGGCCCTTTGATTCTGGCTGCTTCCCTTGTCCCTCAGAATTTGTCATAACTGGGTTGGCTTTCAGACACCCTTATCATCATTTCTTCTTGTGGTCTCTGTCCAGCTTCTTGCCATATGGTCCAGAAAGGTCAAGATCTTACTCTGTAGCCCCACCCTGGCCTTGAACTGTAGTGATCTCAACCTCCCTGCCTCAGCCTCCCAAGTGCTGGGATTACAGTCATGTGCCACCATGCCAGGTGATGGAGCTTGTTTTTGTCTGTTTATTTACTTGTCTTAGCTTTGCAATGCATAGCTAGTTAGCAAGGGAGTGCCTTATTCATGGTTAGGGTGGAGTTAGTAGAGGTATGAGAATATCTATTGTATTCTACAAAGACCCTTGAGCAAAAAATGTAATGGCTCTAGTCAGTACACGCCTACATATATTACACACTTACATACACATTCATGCTAGTGCACACACGTGAGTACAGACTGCCCTCACGTCAGCACAGCCCTCTCCTTCTGCTTCCTCTATGTTCTCCTGGAGGAGTGGGTACATAGTGTTGAGCACTTGTCTTTCTCTGTGTGCCCTGCCTCTCAGCTCTATTTCTGGCCTCCTAGTGCCAATCCCAAGGCAATAATGGTGCCTTTCTCTGTTTTTCCCTCTTTCTTTACCCTCATCGTTGACCTGTTCACTAGGATAATTTCTCTAATAAAGTTTATGTTTAACTCCTTCTGGTCAGGATTAATGAGAAGATCGAGGGATTCTCCTTTTTCCTGTCTGTCTTTAGATCTGTAACCATACGGTTCTTCAATGCATTTAGGCTTTTATAAAAGAAAAATCATTTAATTTTCAAAATAATCCTCTAACGAGCTTTCTGCTTTTGTCCTCATTTTCTGGAGAAGGAGCCTGAGGCAAGGACAGGCTGAGTGGCGTGGCGAAGTTCCTACAAATAGTATATAGCTTAATTCATATCTGAACAAGGGCTGAGTCCTGGGAGCTATGATTAGCTTGCTGAAAGAGAGGAAGGGAGACACCTCCTAGGAGAGGAAGGAGCTTCAGAGAAAGGAGCTTACAGCCCAGGCTTACCCTGTGCTCGCAGAGAGGCATGATGGCATTGAACTGAAAGGTGACAGGAGCAACCTTTACCTCGGTTAAAGGTTGCTTCTGTCACCTGTTGCTGTCACTGGCCCCCTTCTTTACTGTTTCTTCTAGCACTAAAAACATGAAAGAATGTGTTCGTGTGTTGCTCTCCTTATCTAAAGAAAGGAAATCACCCCGACTAGTAGAGGCGGAAGCTCTCTCCTCCTCTGCCAGCCCATCTCCACTAGTAGGACTGCTCAGGGGCATATGTGCACCAGGAGGCTTTGATGCAGCCAACAGTGTTCTAGTGGCTTTTGTAGAAAAGTCCTTTTCTCCAGTGGCTTCTGTGGCAAGGGAGCGTGCTGGTCAGAAAACAATCTCCATGAAGTAGTACCTCGTTCCTGCAGAATTTGGTAACAGACAAACAGAATGTCAAAATATCTGATGGCAAATTATGTCAGGATTTAAATACATTCACAGTATTGCACTGAGTGCATGCAATTCCCTATCTCGTCAGCCTTTACATATCCAGACTGAAAACTTTCCTATCAGAAAAAATCAAGACGGGAGACAGTGTGGTCTAGCCACATAGCTAACTCGAACATAAATCAGGCTGAATTCTCCAGTCTCTGAAAACTTGTATCGCTTCATCCAGGGTCCTCATGCTATTGTTACACAAAATTCTATGCAGTAATTATCTTCTCTGAAAAAATTTCTAAAGAAACCTGTGGTGTTCTAACTAAAGAAATGATAAACTGACTAACCCTTTTTAGTTTTTATATAAAATTATATGATGTCAGAAAGTATGTTTTCTTATTAACTTGTCTTTAATAGAAAGAAATCTAAATATATTTCTGCCTTAAGAATGTAAACAAGCAATTTTAAAACAGTTTTTGTAACATGGAAAATTAGTTTTTTAAATCACTGAATGTATACTTAAACATCACTTTTAACACATATCTTTTTATTTTTTTAATTTTTATTTTAATGAGAAAAAAGAATAAAATAGTGATTAAACAGTTTCAAAACAGGTTAGTAGGACATTTAGAATTAATACATTGCATATTGTTGTCTGTATAGTAGCTATTCAGATGATAACAAGCAGACATAGTATCCTATCTAATATTAGTACCAACTTTTATTCTCAGTGAATTAAGAGAAAGTAGCTGTATATGTATCCTAACTCTCTTGTGTATACATATACTTATTTTAATTTTCCTTCCCCACTTTTTGCACAATGAAACTGCCTTTTATTCAACACATGCCATTTTAATATACCACATTAATATACGCTGCAATCCATCTTTAATTTAACAAATATATATTTCTATCTGTTCTTTGATTGTAGCTTTCTCTTTGTGAGAAATCAAGCAAAAGCATACAGATCACTAACAGTCACAGAATACATGACTGGTTATTTTTGTATATTTTTAAAGTAATGGTAAGCTAAAAGTGGATGCTGAGGAATAAAATATTTTAATTCTCTAGATCATGGAAAAATTAGTAATAAGAATTGAAAATCATTAGGTCACAAAGATTAAGGCAACTTTTAAGGAGGAACTCTGAATGCAGACTTGGCCAGGAGAGCTTTGCAGCTCTTCTGGCCTTTGAGGACGAGTGCCTGAAACTGACCGAGGTCTACCCAAGCTGTCTGATCCACGAGATACAGGCAAAATTTTATATGGAATCCATAGTCAGATGAAATTGTGTTTTATTCTTGGCTCCATTTGTAAGTGTGAAAGCTCCTTATCTTTCCTGAATTTCATCTCTGTAGTGAGGATAAGAATGCCTACTCAATGGATTTAGGGAAGAGGTAAGTCAAATGTATGCAAAACACTGTAATCCTTCCAGCTATTAGGGGAGATGAAGAAATCAGCAAACACACAAGATGTTTTGTGGGCATGGGTCTACGTAATGGCAGGCTGTGGTCAGCATCAGAGAAAAAATACATAAGAAAGAAATGACACCAAGGGAGAAAGCACATGATGTGGTCCATGAGTCTGAAAAGCAGTGGTACAATGAGGTGAGCAAGGGATGTGGAAAACACTGCCCTCATTTAGAGGGTGATAAGTTAAAGTCCAAGCTAGGAAACTTTGAGAAGGCATTGAGGAGAGATGAAAATAATTATGTATCCACAACGGCATAAACCAGAACTGTGTTGGGTACAGGGTCCAGCACCACACTCTACTAGCTGTTTATCTCACACAGTTTGGATTTTTTGTGAGTAGGTTTCGAAAGAATACATTCAATGATGTTCAATTCCAAGGTGACATTCATGGACTTATATCTCAATAACAATTTCTGGGAATATATTTTTCTTAGAATAAACAAAGAAAGCTAGTTGGAAGGCATGTTTCTGGTCAAAGTTGAAGTTATAGCTCTTTAATGAAATAAATGGGAAAGAAGGAGAAAGCATGTTTTTTGTACTGTGAAGAAGGAAGTGCAGGCTCTTCCACTGTTGCCTACCATTTGAACCTGCTTGCCACACCAGCTGCTGGAGGCAGAGAAGGCCACACAACCTGAGTCCTCATTCCTGAGTCCTTTCTCTCAGTCATCTTGTCCACACACACCTCGTTGCTGTCTTACTAATCTTCCCATGAGTTAGTGTCTTAGTTACTCTGCTCTTGTTGCTGGGACAAATACCCAACCCTCAAAATTAGGGAAGGAAAAGTTTATTTAGCTCACAGTAAGGGTAGGTTTCAGTCCATACTCAGCTGGCTCCGAGGCAGAGTGGCACTTGGCAGAGGGCAGCCATTCATGGTGGCCGCAAAGAGCAAGAGAGCAAACAGACAGGAGCAGTGGCAACAATGGCAACAGAGAGCAAGTCTGTCTCTCTTAAGTAGCATTCAAGCTACCTGCCCCAGGCCAAGTGCAGCACTCACACCTATAATCCCAGAAGCACTCACACCAGCAATCCCAGTGGATCATGAGTTAGTTAATCACAAACTCTAGAGGTCCACTCCATGACTGCATGAGGTTTTAGTCACAAACTATAACAGCTACTGAAAGCCAAAAATTAAAAATAGCCATAAGAACAGGTGATACTGATTAGCATAAAATATGCCATGAACTCTACATTATCTTGTTTAACACTCAAATGACTAGATAAGTATTATTAACCCTGCTTTACAGAGGAGTGTTTATAAGTGTTTTGCTACTGTACATAACTATTAAGGGAAAAGTGGAAATTCATCCTAGAACCTCTAATGGCAGAGCCCATAGTTGAGTTAATCAGAATGTTCAGTCAGTTACTCATTGGACTGTCTTTGAGATGAAATTGGAGTAAAAATGAGATAAATACGATTTGATCAGCTTAGTGTAAAAAGCCTCATTTCTTTTCCTTCAATATTTTTATTGTCATAAAATCTTAACAACATTCAGGTTTTTATGTTTCTAGCAGTGCATAGGCAAGTCCTTATTACAATTAAACCATAAGAAAATTAAAACCTCTCATATTAAGATTTTTGTGTTATTAAAATTAAGAAGTGAATCTAAAATTCTGTCAGATTAGTTTAAGAGGGAGCAATGATTTGTCCAGTATAGTTCCTAAGAAAAATATAGAAACAATGTTAGAACAGATTTCTGAGGTTTTGGGTGTTTCAGTCATTCCTGTTTATAGCTACTGGTCATGACATAAAAAATGCACCTGACACAGTGATGTTGTGATTACATTCTTGATTTTTAATTCAATGAACTGTTGCTATTTTTTGACATCATGTTATTAACTCTATCATAGCTTCCATGCCTAAAGTAATGACAATTAAAATAGTCTATTGCTGAATTAAAGACTGAATAAAGTTATCTTTTGAATGTAATGTCCCTGACAGTGTAAGCAATATATAGTTACCTAGTCACTCTTTGTTGAAAATTTAAAACAAAAGAAAAAGAAAAGAAATCATTATAAGTGAGCTAGGTAACTACTATAGAAAAATCAAAAATAGTATAAGGAAGTTTAATACTCTCTTGTGTACAGATAAGAACCTCATTGATTATTGCAGAATTTATTTTGATACGGAGTGTGTAAGTCCTCAGCATTTCCCCTGAAACCTATTTCTTTCTTTTCTCTTCTACTGATTGAAGTGACATAAGAAATGATCTTTAAAACTCAATACTTTCAATTGTACTGGCTTAATCTATTTTGTGCCGCTACAATAGAATGTCACAGACTGAGTATTTTATTATAAACACTTTTATTTACTTTGTGGTCCTGGAGGCTGAGAGGTCCCTAGATCGGGGGGGGTCTAGCTCATGAGGGTCTTTTGCTTTGTTCTCTCATGGTGGATGGCAGAAAGCAATGTATGGGAGACAAGTTTGCTTTTGCAGCAAGCCCACAGTACGCTTTAATCCGTTCATGAGCACAGAGTTCTCCTGACGTGACCAAGGGCCTCATCATGCAACATTGCCTGGTTGGAGGTGAAGCTTCCAACATAAAAACTTGGAGATGCACGTTCAAATCAAAGCAGCTACCTCTTGCTATAACAATCCCAAACCCATCAAAGTGATGGAGTATAGACATTTTATATAGATAACATCCTGGCTATTGATAGAACCAAGGGTTTGTAAAGAAAGCAAAAAAAAAGTAACAACTTTCTAGCTGTTGATATTTGTTATCATACAGTGTACATTTCAAAACTTCCTTTTTCAGCTTCTCTGGAGAATATGCACAGTTATACTTCCCAATTTTAGAAACATTCAGCCTTGCACCAAAAAGAAAACATTTAAGACATTTTTTGAAATTAAATCATTTTTCATCCTTATTCAGAATATTCAAGGATTTCTGTTTTCTGATTATTTAGTTTTAATGGAATAATATTGTGATAAAAAGATTAGTTTTTTGATCAACAAAAAATGTCCTTCAAACAGAAGTGTTAGAATTTTATACAATTTAATCACATTAAAATTAGTTGAAGAGCTTCCAAATAAACAGAAATTGAAATGTACAGGCCAATAAAAATTCCACATATTAGGATTCAAGGAGCAGGGGGAAGAAATATCCCAGTAACATCTAAAGAGTTTCAGGAATTCTTTTAATACCCAGCTTGTCCCTCTTGTTTCCTTTGTGACCTTCCTCAGGTAAGTACGGTTATCAGACCATAAATCTAGGGCTCAGAAAAGTGATGGGATGTAAAGACAAGATGTAAAAACTTTCTCTGCTTTTCTCAGATGTGAAACCTTCAGATATTACACAGATTTTGAAAGAAGGAGCCACAGAGACAGAAAAGGAAGGATGTGGTTGATTGCCAGGACTGGTAGCCCAAAATGTGTGGTGGGTCCTGCCGGGCAGGGAGTTTGGCTAACAGGTACAGTGCTTTCAAGTCTGAAGAGGTGGGCAGCATGGTGTACTGGTGGTGCTGGCAGAATTCCTGCTCCACAAGAAAACCTCAATTTCTTCTCTCAAGGCCTTTAATAGTAAGATGAGGCTGACCCATGTTATGGAAGGCACTTTGCTCTAAAAATCTCTAATTGTGAAGTCCTATTCTCATATACAAACTCTTGCAGAACAACATCTACACTGTTTGACATGGTCCTACCCGCCTGAACCACTGGTGGTACATGTGTGGTTGTACCACTGGTGGCACTGTTGAATCTCATCATGTTTACCAGTCTTTCCAGTGATAAAATTAATCAAAAGCCACCTATTGGGGTAGTCATGCATGTACCACTGATGGTTCAAGGCATCAAGGCATATGACTGGGCACTGTCACCACCATGGCCTCAGCTACCCAGCTGAGCATCCCAGCCTACCCAGCCGTTAGTAGTAGGTTTCCAAATGTCACTCTTCACACACCTACTTTCACCCCTAAACCTTCTTTTGTCCAGTGACACAAAGAAAGTGAATTTTGAGAAACTGTATGTGTTTTTCCCACAACAAGGGTGTGGGACTATCTGGGCATAAAATGTTTGTTTTTCAAGTCACAGACAGAGCTTAAAGTTGTGCAAAACAAAATTTTATTTATCATGCCTGTGTAAGCTGTAGAAGGAATTAGGAAAGATAAAGTACTCTGAATTCCTGTGTCCACTGTTTTCAATAGACACTGAAGGCAGTTTCTTGACCTAGATGCTACTAAAAAGGCAAAGTTACTAAAGGATACATTACTGAATGACAGCTATATCTTAAGATTAGCACTGCTGGTGTGAGCTAAAAGTACATGGTTTTCAGGTAAAAATTTTCTGTAACAGACTAATTGTCCTTGGGCAGGTGGCTTATTGCGTAGAGCAAAGCCTCGCACAAGCACATCATGCTGAGCAAGCATGTTGGGTTGACACATGGGCGCTGCGCATTTCCCTAGTGTCTGCCCATGGGGATGCAGTCACAGTTGCCCGTGGCTGGTGGCTCTTACAACCTGCCGTGTCTCAGATCTCTCCTCCAGCCCAACTATGCTGGCTTCCAAAGATGAAGACAGGGGACTTCTACTCCATTATTTTCTTTTTCTTATTGCAAGTATAACATAAAGTCTCTGAAGAGAATCAGAAAACAAAATAAGCCATGAACGGACCAAATTGTATCTGCAGTTCTGCCATGAATGTCTAGGTTTTTATTCCTTATGGTAGTGGAGATTGAACCAAAGGCCTCACACTAAGCTACCAATTCCCAGTCCTTTTTTATTTTTAGACAGGGTCTTAGTAGGCCACCAGGCTTCATGGGCTGGGTTTGGACCTGCAGTCTTCCTTCCTCAGCCTCCAAGAGTGCTGAGGTTATTGACATGCACTTGCCATACATGGCTACTGCGTAGCTTTATAATGTGAATTTAGCATGGCTGCTAGTGTGCATTTGATTATGATGCAGGTATAGATACAGAGCTGGGTTACAGCTTTATATAGTCTTCATCCTCTATCTTTTCACTTATTGGATCAATAATATAGCTCTAAGTTCTGCAAGTGCTGTTACACATAAAATTTCATATATTGACATTCACAGTGGTAGTTGTAGGAGTAAAGTGTATTATTCACTGATCAAATGTAAAACATGTCATTCCATGAGAACTCACATTCTGCACATTTACACGGCTCTCAGATTTCAAGCATACATTAATTTTTTCTGCCTCTAAATAGGAGAAACAGAAAGGGATCCACTAGTGTACCTGAAATCCTGATAAGTAATATCAGGACTTGTTAAATTAAGTCACATTCTTGGAGGCAATGGGTAATAAAGTACACGGAAGTAAACATTAGTTTAAAATTTAATTATCTCAACTAGTTCAGAAATAAGAGGAAAGCTCGTTTTAAAATTTTTCATTATCTTGAGCTTTAAGGCCTCAGACTCCAAATCCAAGACAAATTTTCAGTGCCCTCCAACTCCTGTTTCCTTGTGTCTGAGTATGATTGGCTTTAGTGAAAGGGATTGAAATTAAGTTTGGAAACATATCATGCAGTTGTCTCCGAGGAGCACGTTTTTTTCACTACTGCCTGTTTCATAGGTCACTAACCTCTGCAATGTAGAGCTTCACCATTCCTTTCTAAAATAACTACCTCGCAATTAGAAAATCACAGTATTCTTTAATCATAACTACAGAATTTTATTTCCCTGTTTCTTTGACTGGTCTATCAATATTGTACATGTGTGTTCCAGAGTCACACATGTAATGTAACGGCATAACTAACACTTTCAGGTCCTAGTCTATAACATGTGGCAATAACTCCTCTGCATATATAGTCAGGAGCTCCTAAAGTTTGGGACACACACATGCACATACACACACACACACACACACACACACACACACACACACACACACGTGGAGGTCATATTCCCTTTTGGAAACCAGAAGCTTCTTTTTCTAACTCATGCATCAATGACTGAGTACGTAATGATGGTCCTGCGATGCTACAGGGGTCAGAGTCAAAGCAGCAAGAAGCAAAGAACTGCAGAAAATGTAACATATCCTGTTAAAGGGCTAAAGGGCTCAGTGTGTAAACTGCATTTACGCTAATCACAGACCTTGACCAACCAGCCTGGCAGCTATGTTGTCATCGTATCAGAAGCCTGCCTGTGACCTTGGAGGCCTCAGACTCCCCCAGGGAAACCCCATGTACCACAGTGAGAAAGCACATACCTTGAAGACACTCCGCTTCTCTTCCCCTTCACTCAGCTCTAAGATCAGGTTTCACATGAGTGCACAAGTTGTCAAGCTGTTTGTGCGAAGGGCTCTGGCCATCTCCTGTTTAGATTCTCAGCCTCTGAGCTAGACACTGGATTAGATGTTCAGGGAGGCGTATCACAGCCTCAAGTGGTCTCAGTATCAGACTGCCATTGGAAATCTATAAATTGTCCAGTTTTACATTAAAAAAAGCCTTCCTTTCTTAGTAAGCACATAATTATTTTAAATAGTAATTTAATATTGTATAAAGTGCTGACATTTAATCATTAATAATTAACTTGACATTTGATCGCTCCATAACAAAATTATATAACAAATAACATAACAGTGTTCTGGTTATTTTCCCTTGAATTGAAGAGTGCGTGATAGATACGCCCTACAAGAATATGGTATGAGTTAAGCTACAATTTTTTTCATATTTTATTCCACTCAGAAAGAATCAGGGCTGACATTGTAGTAGACAGCCATGGTGCCTTACGTTAGAGATCTCTCTGACATTTATTACGAATAGAACTTTGAGACCCCATGCCACCATGTAAATAACCCCTTTGTCAGAGAAGAAATTCTTAGAAAATTTCTGTTTTACTTAAAATTCGGAAATTATTGATACGTATATTTTATGTGTCTAGCTAGGCTACAAAAATTATTTCCAAAGGAGCCTTGGTTGTTAGTTATCATTAGCATCTGATGGTACATTAGATAAATAAGAACAATCACTCAGCAAATATCATCTTGGGCCTACTATGTGTGGAGCACACAGTAGGGGTCTTAAATATGCGAGAGAGCTAGACAATGATGTCCACCCTCTTGAAATTTCATCCCAACCTGGGTAAATAAGAAACATACTAAGTGGGGGATTGTACTGCAGAGGGTAGTAAGTGCTGTAAAACATATTTAAAGCAGAGCAGGCTAGGGAGATAGCTTGGCAACCTATGAGTAACAAGTACAAGGACCTGGATTAGATCCGAGTACAGCATGCCGTGCCAGCCCTGCCCCAGGTGTGTGTGCAGGCACTAATACCAGGCATGGTGGCACACACCTGTAAACCAAGCACTGGGAAGGCTGAAACAGAAGGACCACTATGAATCCAACCTGCATAGTGAGACCCTGTACCAAATAAATAAATGAACAAACAAACAGAGCAAGTATTGCAATGGGGTACAGTTGTCATATTCTTCACTGAGAAAGATGTAAACAAAGATCAGAAGAAATGAGAAATTGTACTCCAGGTCACCTGGAGGAAGAGCCTTCTAGACAGAAGGACCAACTGAGTAAAGGTGTCAGAGAGCGCCAAGGTTGGTCTTCTCAGAACCACTGAGCACGTATGAGACCCAAGCTTTGAGACCCAAGCTTGGGGAGCTAAGGAGGACGCAGCACACAGGACCTGGCCAAGTCAGGGCAGGGCAACCTGAGCTCAGGAAGTGAGGAGTCACCTTCTGGTTCCTCAGGAAGCGAGGAGTCATCTCCTGAGGCTTTCAGGCAGAAAAAGGTACAAAATCGCACTTGCAGAGGTCTACTCCAGCCTCTGTGCCAATAGCAGGCTGCAGTGGCTAAAGGCAGCAAAGACAGGGGTAGGAGGAGTCTCTGCCAGTGAACTGGGTGGGGAATGGCAATGTCCCCATGAGAATATTATTGGTAGAGATGGGAAAAATCATATTTGGGGTATAAGTGAAAGATTAGATTTTAAGTGCGTGGAAAATAGGTGATTGAAGAATAACTAGAAAGACTTTGGTCTGAGCCAGGGAAGAATGGAGGGGCTTGGAGTGAGGTGCAGAGTCATTACAAGCATGTAAGATTTTGGTGTAGGAATTAGGCTTCAGCACATTTCTTTAAAGGCCAGAAACTTTGAGTCTGCATGCTGCAGGGCTTTTGAGACATGGTCTACACCAGCCAGCAGCATAGCCTAGAATTTGTCATAATGCTAGCTCCTGAGCCCCACCCAAAAGCATCAGTCCTATTGGAAATGCTGCCACTGGCTGAAGAGGTCTGAGCTTTAGCCAGTATTCTAGATAGGATTCTGTTGCATTGTCAGGTTGAGAAATACCATGCACTGTCCTGTACTAATATCATTCGGACAAATTT
>PVKA01011445.1:0-60970 GCA_004027165.1 Ctenomys sociabilis
AAAAAAAAAAAAAAAAAAAAAAAAAAAAAAAAAAAAAAAAAAAAAAAAAAAAAAAAAAAAAAAAAAAAAAAAAAAAAAAAAAAAAAAAAAAAAAAAAAAGAAATGTCAATAAAAATTTATATATAAATGCACAGGGATGATAAACACTTAGGTATGTGTACCTCTGGATAAGTAGAGAAAAAGGAGAGCAAGATTAGACAGTGAAGCATAAACTCCGTATTTATTCTAATTTAAAAAGATCTGACGGTAAAATATAACAAAGCTAGGAAATGGGAACATGGGCATTCATTTTATTATTCTATATACTTTTTCTGATTGCTTGAATATTTAATAACAAAAGAATTTTTAAACAAAAGTAGGATGCTGATAAAAGCTACAAAAACAAAATGGGTAATATATAAATGAGAAGAAAAAAAGCAAAGCTTAAAATAAATTGAGAACTCAAACAGTGAGAAACAATCTGTGAAGAAGCAATGACAAACCCTTCAAGAAGCTTAGAAAACAGTACCAGGGATGTGTAAAAGGCTGACAAGAAAGCAACAAAATCTACTTGATGAGCAGACACATGCACCTGGGCAAATCCAGGTCTTAATGGAACTACACTCTTACACAACTAAAAATCTCTTTTAAGAAGGAGTACAAAATTTGAAAACAAAACTAGACCCTAAATATGTAAAATAAGAAATCTAGCTATACCAAATCACCATTTTTTAAAAAATGGCACACCAAAAAAAAAAAAAAAACACTAAATGCCATAATATTTTTCAATTAGTAACTCCCAAGCACAATTCTTTATAAAAAAGTTTTCTACCTTCCTGACTATATAGTATGACTAATATGATGTTTAAATTTTTAAAAATGTATTTATAGTAAAAGACATACTGCCATTAATCCTCACCAAAATATTTCTCTTTCTAACACATGCATTCCATCTTTCTTGCCACTTTCTGAAGCAGCTCTGGAAGTCCTCTTTCATGAGTGTATTTAGTTGCACTGGCATGGCTGCATCCATGCCCTGAATCAATTCAAAATGTTTACCTTTTGTAGTCATTCTGACTTTGTGGAAGAGCCAGAATTTGCATGGAGCCAAGTGTAGTGAATAATGGGGATGAGGATGCAACGTAATACTTTTATATGAGCCTTTCTGCTGGGTGGCCCTTGGCAGCATTCACCAAAGTTCTGATCACATCTCATGAAGACACTCACAGAAGACTTCCAGAATTGCTTCAGAAAGGAAGAACAGGGGCTGGGGAGAGAGCTCAGCTGTCTAAGTGTCTGCCGGGCAAACACAAGGACCTGGGTTCAATTCCAAGTAGTGCATACTGTCCCGGCCCTGGTACCCTGAAACAGGGTGTGGTGGCACACACCTATAATCCCAGCACTGGAGAGACTGAGACAGGAGGATCAGTATGAGTGTGAGCTGTGTAGCAACACCCTGTATCAAAATTTTTTAAAAGAATAACAATGAGATAATTGTGTTTGAAGTGAGGGGAACATTTAAGAGAGATTAATGACAATATGTCTTTTACTATAATATTTTTTAATTTTAAATATTCACCACATATTTTGATCATCCCTATGTAGTACTTGACTACATCTTCATATACTATTGACTATGTATATAATCTCTAACAGAGAGAACAGAGAAATAATTTGGTCTTCCATTTAGAATGAAACTGAAAATTTGTTGGGGGTTTTTCTCCCTTACAGATAGCTGTTACAACACTGACGCCTCTTGGTGTCTTCCTGTGTCAGCTGGGTGGCATAAAACAAGTCCATAATGCTCTGCCATCTGCACCTTGACGTAGCAGTACCAGCCAAGCTGGTAGACTGCGCAGTCACAAGTTCCTGGGACATCCGACACCAATTCACCTTACAAGACAGGTTTATAAATGTGAGTGCAAATGGCACAAATGTATCCCACTCATCCTCTTCTCAGGAATCCAAAACTGCCTGTGCCCACTCTAACACAAAATAAAAGGACTAGAGATGTGGCAGACAGAAGTTAAGGTAAAACTCCAGAGACCTCGCCCAGGTAGATTCAGCTTCAGAAAGGCCCTGTATAAACAAGGGGCCTTAAGCTGCAGAATAAGTCTCTTTCCAAATCATTCTGAGTAATAATCATCACAAACAATTTGGATTTTTTTCTGTTATATGAAACCAACAAGTGGTAGGTTTTAATCAGGGGATCTAAATTATATTTTATGAAGAACACACTGAGATATGTGTTCTTATTAAATGACAGGGAATGCACTAGCCTTAGGCTATCCTCTCAGCCTGTTCACAAAAGGGCATTCAAGCACAAAGCAGAACAAAGTTATGATTTCACCTTCTGAAAATTTAGGTTTTACTCTTTCTCTAATTCTAGGTTTAGAATCCCCAGATGTACCCTTTGGCCATGGTTCCATCATTTGTCCTCCCAAAATGATCTGTGCTTGAAAATAAACTCCTTAACCTACACATTCACTGTTACAGTACTAACAGCTATTTGATGCAGTACGGAATGGCAAGATACTCAGTTACTGAGTGTTCTTTTATAGCTTTTTTTTTTAGGCATGGAAGCACTGCTCCCAACTGTGTAGCTCCAGTCTAAAAACTGCAATTGGTTCAGAGAAAACTGCAGTACCTTCAATGAATTCTCTTCCCAAATTGGTGATATTTAACTAGCAACACAGTGTTAACAAACAATTGAGAACTTTGAATCTAACAAGAGAATATGCAATAAGCAAGCAATAGTAAATCAGTCAATCATGAGCCTTCAAGTTATGAAAAGTTTTATAAATGGAGATGGCAAAAGTCACCGGAAACATCTGAACCAGAAATGCTACAAGGAGATGTCCCTGGAACTTACACAAGGTCTGCCACTCTGCCGTTGGATCTGTGCTTGAGAAACAGCATCATTGAGAGAAGCACACACAGCAGCATCTCACCAGTTACCCTGCTGCTAAAACGCTAAGAGAACTGCTATAACTAGAAGATGAAACTTTTAGGCAAAAAAAGAGCCAGACAGAATTTGAAAAAACGGGCTGGAGAGATGGCTCAGTGGAATAAGTGCTTCCTGGGCAGGCCTGAGTTCAATCCCCGGTTCCGCAAAAAAAAAAAAGAATTTGAAAAAACACTATAATATATACAGAACAGAACAATACAGAGAGAATATTTAAGAGGCAGAGAACAAATACAACCAGTAAAGGACCAGGCTACCCAGTAAAAGAGGTCCATGGTGGCTGGTAGATAGCTATCACCTAACTATAAGTAAAATCTTCATAGTTAAATAATAAAGGCTATGACAACATGGACTGACATATTTACACTCAACTACACACCACAAAACTTACAACCTAATGAGACAACTTGTGAGAAGCGAAAATAATACAATTCTGATCTAGGAAAAAATCTTCAGAAAACAAAAAATAAATGCTACATGTAGTTTTTAAAACGTAATGAGTTCTACAAAGTTTATTAACAAAAAGCCAGTCGTAAGACCCTCTCTCCATTATGTCATTTTAGTTTATCGAGTGACTTTGTGTGTAAGATTTAGGTCTTTAAAAAAAAAAAGATTTAGGTCTAAGCCAATTATGGCAGCATATACCTGCAACGCCAACACTCAGTGAGATTGACACAGGAGGACCACAAGTTTAAACCTCACTTGAGCAACTTATCTACATCTTTATCTCAAAATTTAAAAACAAAGGGTTGAGGATGTAAACTTAGTATGAAGGCAGTGGAGGGAAGAGCAGGGTGAGGAAAAGAGAAAACAAAAACAAAAAAGGTTTCTTTCCTAGTCTGGAACCTTCTTGCTTCCTAATCCCACCATCTCAATATTATTTTATTCTGACTTTGGTTAGATCAATATTTAAGGCTTCTATCATTGTGATTACATAGACTACATAAGAGTTCAGTCAATCAGTAAACAATAATTACCTGATCCTGCATAATACTTTGTTTCCTTAGAATATATGGTTTCTCATTTAGTTTACTACATACTTATCCCTATGTACTTAGCTACCACACATTTTTCTCTCATTTACTCCATACTCTATAGTCTGAAAAAATATTTTTGAATACATTTATTTGCATGAGGTTTTTTATCCATGTCATCTTGTCAGAGCTGAAGACCAGGGACCTGGTACACATCTAGTATACTGGACATTCTCTCGTCTTTCCCTTGGGTCTGAATGCTCTTCCTTCATATAGTCCCTTGTTCTGATGGACTACATACTCCAGCTTCCTAAGAAATGTTTGTGGTGAATGAACTGTTTTAAGGCTTTATCTCTCTAAAGATATTTTTTACTGTCTAATTTGATTAAGAATTTGGGTAATTTTTATTCAGAATGTTGAAGGCTATTCCACTGCTTCCTGTTTCTACTGTTGTTGAGAAGACTGAAACTGTTATGTGTGGTTCTAACTCTTTGGCTTCTACCTCCTAGAAGAATTTCCTACTTTTTTTAATCAATCTCTTTAAAAATATTATTGTCTTCTTTCTAAAGTACATTTATACAATATTTGGCAAGAATAATACACTTTACCATAACTGTGTGCTACTCTGCTTTCCATCACTGTAACAAAATGTCAGTCGTAAGAAGAAAGTTATTCAGGCTCATTGTTTTAGAGGCTTCAATCCATGGTCAGCTGGCTCCGTTTCTTTTAGGTCTGTGGTGATGCAAAATACGGTGACAGGGCTTGTAGAGGAAGCTGTTCTGCGCATGGCAGCCAGGAAGCAGAGAGAAAAAGGGGAGAGCCAAAGAGGAAGGGGCTGGAAACCAGAAACAGCCTCCAACATTATACTCCCAAGATCCATACTCTTCACCTAGGCCCTATCTCCTAAATTCCATTACCTCAAACAATGCCATCAAGTTACAATCAGTGGATTAACCCTCTGGTTAAGTTAAAGCACTGTCCAACCACCTTCCAAAAGCCTCACCTCTGAATACATACAACTTCTTTTAGGGGACATTTTAGATCTAAATCATAACAAATTTATAAATTCTGCTATAGACAGAACTCTTGATAGTTTTCACCATGTAATATTAAGGATCAGGAAAACCACCCATATTTAAATTAATTTTTGCATCTCCCATCTACTTAATAGGCACCTTTTGTTTGTTTCTTTCGCTGCACTGGGGATCAAACCCAGGACCTTGTGCTTGTCAGGCAGATGCTTGTGTCACTGAGCTATCTCCCCAGCCAATAGGCATCTTTTTAACAAAGAGAAAAGGTCTACTACTTTTTTAAGATGATGGCAGCTAAAATATACTGGGTAACTACTACATGTCAAGTGTTTTACCTGCATTATTACTTAAGTCTCACAGATGAAATGTCTGTAATACGTCAGGGATCACATCTCTAGGCAAGTAATGTAGACAATATTAGAATCAAGGTTTGTCTGACTCAAGAGTACAATTTTTTAAGCACTCTTAACAAACTGCCACATGTTCACAAAAACCTCTTCCTGGGCACATATTGTCCAGTCTCCCTTGTAGTCCAATATGGTTATTTAATTAAGTTCTGACTGATAAAATATGGGAAATGAGGCATGTCACTTAAAATCCTGTTCCACTAAAGTATCTCCTCCAACGAATCTATGGACTTCCCTTTTTGGCTTCATGCAAATAAGCATATATTTGCTAAACACAGTGAAGAGCTTACCAATCAAGAATACCAGTTTTGGACCAACCCAATACTTCAGCAGATTAAAGCACCTGCAAACAGGCACAGGGGGTCGGGGTTTGATACCCGGGCCTGCTGTGCCAGCCCCACCCCAGGGGCATGCTGAAACAGCAACTGAGACTTGGCATGATGGCACACACCTATAATCCTTCTTGAGAGACTTTAACCAGGAGAATCACTGCAAGTTCAGTCTAGTAGTGAGACCCTGAATACCCTGAACACATTTCCCTAAAAACAAACAAAAGGAATACCAGTTTGGAACTTTGCTAAGCAAAATATTGTACCAGGGATCAAACTCTTGCACTTGCCAGGTGCTTATTTCACTGAGCTCTATCCCCAAGCCCTGAAAAATGAAATTTATAAAATCCATTGACATTTGGAGGTTACAACAGTCAACCTCAATACTGTACTGCCTCATTAAACATAAAAGGTTGGAGTACATAAGTCAGGTATGTTAAACTATCATGACATATGATCAGTACCAAGAAAGTATATGAAGTTTTCTTTACAAAGGAAAGCTATGTGCTCAGAGAAAAACTTTAAATAGGCCGAAATAGAGTTTCATCTCTCATCAGTGATTTAATCTAACCAGAGTTAATCCATTGATCATAACTTGAGGGCATTATTGGAGGTAATGAGATTTAGGAGGGAGGGCCTCGTTGAAGAGTATGGATCTTTTTTTTTTTTTTTTTGTCTTTTTGAGACAGGGTCTCACTATGCACTTCAGGCTGGCCTTAAGCTCACTTTGTAGCTCAGGCTGGTCTCAAACTCACAACAATCCTCCTGCCTCAGCCTCCCGAGTGCTGGGATTACAGGCATGTGCCACCACGCCCGGCTAAGAGTATGGATCTTGAAAGTGTAACATCTCTTTTTCTTCCTCTTTTTTAAAATCTTATTTATGTATTTAGTACAGGGTCCTGCTATGCAGCTTGGATTCATAGTGATCCTCCTGTTTCAGCCTCCCCAGTGCTGGTACACACAGGTGTGCACCATAATACCTGGTTTCACTGGTCAGCACGGCTCACCCAGGGTTCTGGGGTCAGTGTGGCACGGAGTACTAGGGATCAAACCCAGATCCTTGTGCTTGTCAGGCAGGCACTTAGACCACTGAGGTATCTCCCCAGCCCTATTAACTCAATCTATCTATGGACCCCATCTTAACTTCAAAGGATTAGAAAGCAGACAGATTCTGGAGCAAATACTGGAGTTATGAAACAGCAATCACAGACACAAGTTAGTTAAGAATACTGAATTAGTCAAATGCTTTCAAAGCATATTCCATGACATTAATCACGCTGTTCTTAAACATGCTTCTGCTACTGTATTTCTACCCTCTATTCTCCTCAGATCCTAGCTCACAAGTTTTGTAAGAAAAAAAACTGCATAATATAATCACTTTTTGGAATTTCACAATGTAAACTTCTTAGAATCCTAAACTAAAGACAACTGAATATTAACAAAACTTTCAGTTTTCTTTAGTTCCTATATTTCCCAAACTTAGTCAAAGATAATGATATATCTTTTATGAAGCCTACCTAATGTATACTTCCCAACATAGTACATAGTTATTTGAGGGCAAGGAAAATTTCGTATTACTCTGTAAACTCAACAATGTATGATGAAATGAACACTTATGCAGTTATATTAGCTGTCACATATCTTGTTCCAGTTCTAAAAGCTATCTCAAAATATCAAGCAAATATCAGTTTACTGTAACAATTCTACTGATACTTTATAAAATTTCTACCTCAAATTCACTATAGACTGCATCCAAATTATATTTATTCACAAAACGCAACCTACCTAGAGACACCTCAGATTTGCTAAGCCTTTAAATAATATTTACTAAATACAGGATATTAAGCAAAACGGTTCTGTAAGACTGTAAAGCAACACACAGAAATAAACGATTATTCAACATAGGTATTATGAGCACAGTAAGATAGAAAGCTTGTTTTATGTTAATGACAATAATTAAAATAAAACTAAGGGTAAGTAGTGAAGAAATTTTTTTTACCCTTCCTTCTCAACAATTCAAGTGAACCTAAATAAGCAGAGTCCTGTATTCCAGCCCCCTTCCCTCAATAGGGACAAGAGGAAGAAAAACATTGTGACACTGGGTGGGGTAAAGAACAAACTGTGCCCCTGTAGCCTTCATTCAGTAGCTGAGAGCTGATCAACATGTTTATCTGCTAATACAGCTGAGCTCATTTTAAAGTGTTAGGTACTTGAAAAGAAACTTAAAAGTCACTAGTGAAAAAGTACAAAAATACTTTTATTAAATTTAGCTAGGCTGTTTATGAAGACTAAAATTAATGAAATAAAATTTCCATTGTGTTAAAATGTTGAAGATTTAAGGAAACTCAGACTAAAACATTTGATCTAAGGGTCAAGGACAGGTTGACTTCTTGGTTCTGCCAGCAGATTTTAAAGGTTGTTTCCTGTACCACAAAATGCTCACTGTTCTCACACAAACAATAATAAAAGTCATTTATACAGCCATCTCATTAGTTTTTCCTTCCCTTTTAAATTCACCGTTTAGTAACAGCAAAGACTACAACTGTAACCCTTATAAGCACTATGAGCTTTTATTTGCAATTATACTCATTTATTATTTGTGAAGCAATGTTAATTAATTCAAGAAAATACTTTCTGAATAGCAATTATGTCCCAAACAAAAGAGAAATGTCAGCAAAAGAGATATGTTCATTGCCTTCCCAGGGCTTTCAGACTCTCCAAATATATGAGGCTCAACCAAAATATACACTGCAGTAAAAGGCACAGTGCCAGTGATTCCCCTCATCTCAAACACATGTATCCCATCATTCTCGGCATCTTCTGAGGCAGTTCTGAGACCCTCCTTGTATCTTTACTCAGGCTATGGTAGCTGCCTTGATGTCAAATCAAGGCACTCAAAATATTTACTATTCATGGTCATTTTGACTTTGGTGAAGAGCCAGAAGTCACATGGTGTAAGGCCCAGTGAGAGGGTGGACAAGTCGCAGCATGATGTTTTCACAAATCTGACTTTCTGTTGAGTGGCATTTGGCAGCAGCATTTAATAAATATTTGAGTATACCTCATCTAGATACTCATGAAAGAGGACTTACAGAAAATGGCAAGAATCATGGGACAAGTCGAAGATAAATATTTTTGGGGGGTATTAATGGTAAGTTATCTTTTACTATAATTTTTTTAAATTTAAACATCTTATATTTAGATATAACTTGCATTATGAAATTATATAAATATATAATCCAGACTATACAAAAGGGTTATCACAAGCAATGTTACCTAGCCTCAGGCAAAGGATTCCTTTGGCTGTGAAAATTGACCTCAGATTAACTTCAAAATCATTAAATGTGCTTTCAAAGACACACTCTCCGTATTATTTTAGGAGTAAGAATGTTCACACCAGGGGCCGGGGATATGGCTCAATAGAATAAGTGCTTCCCTGGCAAGCACAAGGGTCTGAGTTCAATCCCTGATTCTGCCAAAAAAATGTTCACACCTATGAGAAGAGAGAAGGGCTCTTTAAATGCAAGGTAAAATCCATATAACCGCTTAAAGTGAACAATACCAAGGAATCACTTTGTACAGGAAGAAAAAGCAATGACCAATCCCATGTATTTCCACTCAAAAGTACGTTTCATGACTACAATTATTTTCCAATGATAAAAGTAAAACATGAGTTACCTGTCTACTGCTCTTGTTTTCCAAACATATTAAGTCAAGTTTATAATAGTAAACATATCACAAGCCTCAACACCCACATATCCAAGTCACAAGATGTCCTCAGCTTCACAGATCACAAGATTATAGGATCTTAGAGCAGAAAAAAAGCTTCAGAAGTCATTTTTTAATAAAACAAAAGCAAGAAGGAGACCCTAATAAAGAAGTATCACATACTATGTGATAGATCTTGTTCAGAGCAGGTTAGCCAGAGCCTGGATGGCTTAGCCCCTCCTACCAGCAGTGCAATGGCAAATATATCAAATGACAAACATCAAATATGTTGAAAATAAGGGAGACTGGGCAGCAAGATAGCTCAACGGAGTAGGAGCCCGCTTCGGCAAGCACAGGGACCAGGGATGCGTCGGCCCCGCCCCCGAGGTACACTGAGCCTGTAAACATGGTGTTGCACGCCTGTAATTCCAGCGCTGGGAAGGCTGAAAACAGAAGGATCACTATAAGTCCACACTGCATAGTGAGACCCTGTACCAAATACAGAAATGGAAAACAAAAAAGAAAATAAACAGACTTAAAAACATTACATTTCAAAGTATTTTATATAGTTTAAACTGACCTGCCCTTGCCTTGAGCTCTCAAAAAATATTTCCTCATATGACTTAGAAGGGTAATATAAAAAAAATGCCAATATATATTTACCCTCTAATTAGATGTTATGCTCATTTTACTGAGGCAAACACAAATTTACCAAAGGTTGCACAACAGAAAAATGGCAAAGACATGAATTCAAGTCTGTCTGACTCTAAGGACCCATATAAATATTTTACCATCCAAACAAAGCTTTCTTTCTCCCACAGAAAAACATTCAAAGTGATTAAGTCTCCCTGAGAATTCACCAATGTTCAGTGAATAGCTGATGATGTATCTCTTAACTTTGCTCTTGGAAATTAACAGTTTATTAGTATTTCAAAAGAAAGTGCAAAATTTGAAACAAGTTTGAAAACCCAGAACATATTCTTAATGTGCAAACTGCTTTTAACTTCTTTTCCAGCCTTTTCAACATCAGTGTCAGTACCCACAAAAATGAACTAGTTATCCTGCAAAACATGTCACACACAGTAAGAAGGATATAGTATATTAAAAAAAAAAAAAGAAGATAAGAATTATATTTTAATAATCCTGATTTTTCCATTGGAAGAGCCATCACTGCTCAAAAATTAAGAACCACAAATCATGATTAAATAAAAACCAATTTTTGACTGCACAACTACCCACTCTGTAGGACAAGGCTGCTACTTCCTCAACTTCGCTTAGTACCAATCATGCATTCATGCATTAGGCTCTGAGCTCTCAGCATTTAGCTGTTCATCTCCTATCACGTCTTATACATGTCTCCTGAAACTTAAGACATTTCTGCTCTTGTACTCCTTCACTATGTTACAGTAGGGAGAAAAATGTTTTTTAGAAATCTTAGAATGCTCTCTCAGTTTTCTTTTGATTCCGTAGGTGAATTTTCTCCTTTTTTTCCCCCCAGTACTGGGGAACTCGGGACCGTGCCCTTGCCAGGCAAGCACTTATTCTACTGAGCTATCTCCCTGGCCCCCACTGACCTCTATTTTCATGTTGATGGTTTCCCTCAATGGTCTTAGACTGTTAGAAACTACTTAAGAATAAAAATAAAAATAAATCTTCTGAGCTATTTGGCCAGCCCTGCTTGTTTGTTTGGGGGCCTGGAAAGCACAAGGGCCTGAGTTCAATCCCTAGCTCTGCCAAAAAAAAAAAAAAAAAGAATAATATCTGAAAAAGAACTGAAACACATCTACATCAGGGATCAAGGCTTGACAACTGGTCAAGTCACTGGGAAATTCTCAATGGCAACCTATCAGTACTTGAAGAAGCCACCAATCTTCCACAGGTAAACAAGCAGAACTAAGAGATCCAAAATTCAGATGTACATCTTCCTTGTTCTTCCTGTTTTAAATTACTCTGTCATCCATTGCCTCTGGTTTTCATGGCCCAAGATCATCTTATATAATTGTACTAAGACCAAACCTTGTTCTCCTGAGATTGGGATGGAAGTATATAAGTATATATACGGGGAGACCTGAGTGGTCTGTCAGTGTACATGATTTTCCACCCAAAATCAACTTCTGATTCACCTTTCCTTCATACCTGGTACCTCCAAATGCTGAGCCTTTTAGAAGTTTATGAAGGCTACAGTATTTTATTTCTGATGTGTTATCATATATTTATACAATACTGTGATAGTTCTTTTGCTAAGTCAGTTAACAATTGTTCAACTGCTTTCATAGTCCAGAAAACAGTATCGATTTCTGTCTTCTACTGTAATCTTTCCTCATTCTGTTGTTTCTTCCATTTTGTAGGTATTGGAGCAGGTGAGAAAATAAAGGTGTAATCAATCAAAAGTCTTGATACAGGCTTTTTTGAAACAATTACTTCAGGATCATGACAAACACTTAATACTTCTCAAAAGATGAACACAAAACTTCATCAGAACCTACTGGGGAGGAAAAAAAAAAAAGAATCTACTAGAATGCTCACCTAAATCAGACTGAGGCTGTCTAAAACTTTTATAAACAGCTTCCCAATGAACTTAGAATAAAAGCCAGTTCTTCCATGACACTGCCTGAGCATGCCTACCTCTAACTTCCTTTAAAAGCACTCTCTCCTCCCCATTAGCAGCTTCCACTGGCTGGCTGTACTGAGCTTCCCCTCGTTCCTTGTCCACCAACAAGTTCACTGCTGTCAGAGGCTCCACACTTGCTCCTCCCTCTACTTGTAACACTGCTCTCATACTCTCTGCATGGCTCTTTCTCATTCTTAAAGCTCAGCTCAAAGATAAACAAAATGCAATAAATCCATACAATGAAATAATTCAACCTTCAAAAGTAAAATAAGTCACAAAAAGGCAAATACACTCAATCCTTGTTTATTACCTAGTTGTGTAACTAGATCATTAACTGAACTGAACACTAAATGAGTAATGATACAATATATACATTACAATATTTGGAATAAATGGCCAAAGTAAACTCCAATTGGATGACTGCTTTTATCTCTGCACCTCTTATACATAGCACTGTAAGGTACAATGAAACAATACTACAGTACTAAGTCTATTTTACAATCAGCAAAAATTACAGTACTATAAAATCAAGGTGTACTGTACAAAAAAGACAGTAAGGCTTTAAAAACAAGGTATATGGAACTATACCCCCAAAAGACGGGTCATAAATCCAAGCAGTAGGTCCTAAATCTGAATAGTATGTCTTCATTAAGTCATTAAACAGCTAAGTCTTTAAGTGAGGAGTGTCTATGTTCAACATATTATCAAAATGATTCAGTGAAAATGACTTTTTCTAAGAGCACATGCTCTCTCTCCAATAACCTTTCAAATAAAATCTAGCAGCCATATCACATCAGCTGGGTTCAGGCAGTACTGATCCCTCAGAATGTCAGACAACCAGGAATGAAAATTATCAAGAAATGTAGGATACGGTCAGATATAGCCATGATATAGAAAGTACTCACTAATAATGACTGCAAAACAGATATAATGCTCATACACTCCTCAACAAATCAATAAAGCATTTAGATCGGTATTTCCTCAAAACCCCTTTCTGGGATCTTAGCAGCTTCCACAAATTCAAGGCTACATAGATTATATATTTGATACTGCCAGCAGCTATGTTTTAAATGTGCAATTTTGGCTCATTAAATAAAGGAACTTCTGCAGGTCATTATAACAGGCCAACTACTAGTAAGATATTACAGAACCATGAACTTGCTTGACTGTAAATATTTGGAAAGGTCAAATATCCTTGAGAGCAAGACTGGCATTATTGAAGTTACTGCTATCTGCTTCCATAGAACATTATCTAGGAGGATAGAAAGACAAAGAATATAGCAAAGGAGCTTAGTAGCCAGCAGCATAAAAAAGAAATTAAGCACATAAAATAATGACAGAACTAAAATAATAACTAATTTCTCAATTGTTTACTGTGGTCAGAAATGTATACATAACCCTTGAGAAAATATGTCCATCCATATAATGTGACATTTCCACAAACAAAAGCTTCAAAGTCAAGGGCCAGCCAAATAGCTCAGCAGATTAAAGCGTCCACAAGCAAGAGCAAGAGCTAACTAGGACTTCGATGCCCCCTGCCTTGCCAGCCCCGCCCCCAGGGCATACTGAGACTGTAACTGAGACTGGGCATAGTGGCACTCGCCTGTAATCTCAGGTCTTAGGAGGCTATGAAGAGGCAAATTACTACAAGTCCCATCCAGTAGTGAGACCCTGAACACTCTATAGACCTCTCCCTGAAAAAAAAGTTTCAAAAGTAACAACATCACTTCCAAAGACTGCTTATATTCAAAAATTTAGCCCATGTACCACATGTCGCACCAGCCCCACCTCCGGTGCACATCTGTAATCCCAGCACTGGAGAGACTGAAAACAGAAGGATCAGTATGAGTTGGAGCTATATGGTGAGACCCTGTACCAAATACATTAAAAAAAAAAAAAAAAAATTCAATACAGACATATGCATAATAACGTAGCTGAGATAATAGGAGTCCTAATTTCTCATATTGAAAGGTACAGTTGTTTTTACTTGATCAATTTTACATGCTTATATCTGTAATCTGAACAACTACTTTGAAGATAACATGTAATATAACAACCATTGTTGATTTCCTATCATCTTGCTTTGAAATTCCATATTGTTTTTAATGATTTTTTCTTATTTTTATTTGTTTTAAATTTTTCTATATATCCAAGAATTCAGTTACCTCCAAATGAATCAGTTTTATTACTACCTGAGGAACTGCTAGAAGCAAATAGTCCTAAGATATGAGTCCAATAAAAAAAAGAGCACTGATAATTTTTCAGGCCCTCTGGCACAGTTTTTTTGTTTGTTTGTTTTTTGCAGAACCAGGGATTGAACTCAGGCCCTTGCACTTGCCAAGGAAGCACTTACTCCACTGGCCATCTCCCCGATCCCCTGGCACAGTTATTTTGGCCTGTATTATATGTGATCAATAGGTCTCATAAGATCATGCTACAAATTCTGCTTCAAAGCAAGAATACCATATATGAGGTTGCCTGTTTTGCCCCAATGTCCAAAATACGCATCAGTACTGGGGAGATAATTCAGCAGTCTAACTGCCTGCCCAGCAAGCCCAAGGAAGCAGGTTCGATCCCTGGTACCATAAGCTGTGCTGCCCCAGTGCCAGCCACTGAAACTGGGTATAGTGGTACACATCTGTAATCCCAGAGCTGGGGAGTGTGAAACGGGTATCACTATGAGTCGAAGCTGTGTAGTGAGACCCTGTGCCGGACAGATGGATAGATGGGTAGATGGATAGATAGATGGATAGATAGATACATAGATAGATAGGTCAAACGCACATCAGGTAGCATATTTTGCCCCACTCTCAGACATTTCCTACAAAATATTTTGTCTTCTCATGAATGCTGTGTTTATTTGCACAACATGCTTAATGAATGTACTTAAAATACAACAGGCTCCTGGCATTCCTATTTCACAACTGAGTTATGTTCCTATTACTAAATCATTCAATGAATTGGTTACTAAGTGAAGAATTATATAGTATATGCATTACAATTTCCATAACAGGGCTGGGGAGATGGCTCAGTGGAATAAGCGCTTCCCTGGCAAGCGCAAGGGCCTGAGTTCAATCCCCAGTCCCCAAAAAAAAAAAAAAAATTTCCAGAACAAAAAAATGTCAAAGTGAACTCCAACTTGATGACACTGCTTTTGCTTACACAGTTCTTATATGTAGTACTGTATAACAGAACATAAAACTACTGTATAGTACAATATTATACGATACAGCACACAGTGCAATCAGCAAAAATTACAGTGCTATATAAACACGGTACACTGTGCAAAAAAAAAAAGGCATTAAGGCTCTATACACAAGATATACATAACTGTACAAAAAATATGAAGAACCTTAATTCCAAGCTGTGTTTCTCAATCTTAACTTTGAACAGCCATTAAATATGCAAGTCATTACTATAGTCTGTGACTCCAGTCAATGAGCTTACCTAGCTAGAACAGTCAAATTCAGAAAGAATGATAGTTTTTGGGGTCTGAGAGAAAATGGAGAACAGAGATCTGTTTTAATGAACAGTTTCCGTTTTGTAAGATACAACAGAATGATCTATTCAAAGAAACTGAACACTGTACTTAAAATGGTTAAAACAGAACTATGTTATATTATTCTATCACAAATTTAAAATTTCTTTTTAAAGGGGCAGGTCAAATAGCAGATTAAAGAGCCTGCAAGCAGGCCCAGGGGCCAGGAGTGTGATCCCCAGGCCTGCCATGCTGGCCCCAGGGACTAGCTGAGATGGAAATTGAGACAGGGCATGGTGGCATGCGCCTATAATCCCAGCTCTTGGGAGGCTGTAAACCGGTGGATCACTATGAATCCAATTTAGTGAGACCCTGAACACCCTGTAGACCTTTCCCTAAAATATACAAAAAATAAAAGTAAAAATAAATTTCTTTTTAAAAAGCAAGGCTTAAAAACAAAACCCTCTTTAAAGACCCTCCTTTTAAGATCATTCTATGCAAACTTAGCTTCTTCCTGTGCTAGGATAACTCTGGCACATACCATGGTTTGCAATCCTCATCACACTGACCACTACACAAAATTATCCTGTCTATTTAATTACCTATTTACTATTTCTGTCTTCAAATTAACGAGCAGGTACCTGGGACACATTCTAACACTACCTATACAATAAAGATCAAACATCTGGTAGATAAATGAACTAACTGCCTTTAACAGGTCATAATTCACAACGACTATAAGAGCCCTACAATTCCCAGATAATAACAAAAGAACTTGATATTTATGACCCAAACAGCACCTCCTCCACCCACATATAGTCAGGACAGTATGACAACCCTTAAAACAGAAATTCTCTGCATTACCAGTGAAGGTTCATTTGTTTTTGATTAGAGGGTGAAACAGTGGAAAATACAAATAAAAGAATTGGTAACATTTTCATAAAGGAATAGTGGATAACATTTTCCTTTATCATTGATTTAACATATGTAGCTAGTCACAGGCTAAACATCATAAGGATGTTTAATAACTTATTTTAGTATGTAATTCAAATGTTAGTTTAGAAAAATGTCAGTTTATGTTCTTGACTTTACCTAATTTCCTACAGGATTTAGCTCTATTTTTTCTCTCGTCTTTCCATTTCACTTGGACAGTTCTATAGCTCATTTCTGGGGAGTAAAGAATCACCCCCTTCTAGGGCCAGCCAGACAGCTCAGTAGATTAAAGTGCCTGCTTAGGCAGATTCAGGGGACAGGGTTCGATCCCCAGTTTGCCGCGCTGGCCCATGCCCCGGTGCCACTGAGAGCAACTGAGACTAGGCACGTGGCACGGGCTTATAACTCCAGCACTTGGGAGGCTGAAAACAGGAAAATCACTTTGAGTCCAATATATGTAGTAAGACCCTGTTAAACACTACAGTAAATGCAAAGAAAAAAAAAAAGAATCATCCCATTCTAGAAGTTATTCGCCAGCTTTTACTGTACATTCAACCTCCATTCCTGTTTCCTTTCATTATATCAAGCTTCTTAGAACATCTACTTTTTCATTTTCATTCACTCCTCACCCAATTTTCCATAGTAATATGATGGCAGTCAATTCCTTAACACAGCTATTGTATTCTCAGCACTCCTATTCAGTACTTTCCCATCTGTTTTAACTTCTGCTTCTGCTTCCAGATGACTTAAATTTTGTTCATTTTTAAAGGATGAATGAAAGACAGTAAGAACCAGACAGGTCTGGACATAAACCAGGCTTCGATACTGACCACACTTCTCTGAACTGGATGACTCAGCAAGAGGCTCTTCCAAAAGCATACATCAACTAGGGCAAGTGCTATTTCCATTAACCTTCCGATCTCTGACACATGGTAGAATACCAGTAAAAGTCGGGGGGGGGGGGGGGACAGTACAGGAATAAGTTTTACTCATCCTTTTATTCTGAAATACAAATCCAAAATGCTAACTGTAGCAGAACCTCAATTAATGCTTGGAGAATTAACTTAATACACTGTACTATCTCTACCACATAGCTGTTTTAATTTCACTGAACATTTACATTTAAAATTCTGATACCATGTACATATACTTTAAAGCTGTTTGTAAAAACCATACTATTAATTGAAGCTATAATTGCTGACATTAAACAATTGAGTCTATAAAGTATTAACCAATGAAACAATAATATACTTTAGCATTCTTCAATTTCAAGACTGGAAAGGACAGGAAATGGGGTAGGGATAGGAAAGATGGAAACATGGTAAAGTTTGAGTAAACATGAAACGGGGGGGGGGATAAAAAGGACAATACTGAAGTCTGAGATAGGGTGGTAAAGTAACTCTGTAAATTCCTTCCTAACTTTTAGATCTATGAGAAAACTGTCTTAAACACTTTTAGTTTCTAAAAGTGTTTTTTAAAGCCTGATTTCTATTACTTAAAAAAATCCCTAATTTGAAAACAAAATATACAAAAATAACTTGCCTATACAAAATAAACTGTACAACAAATATTTCAGCAGAAAAGTAAAACGCTGCATTTCCTTTGTTGGGGGTGCACCTTGAAACTTAACCCAGGACCTTATCATTAAGCATCGCTAGCTCTTTTTATTATTTATTTTGATACAGGTTTCAGTACCTCGTGTAATTCTCCTACCTCAGCTCTCACAGCACTGGCATTACAGGCATACACAATCATACCTCACTTCCTTTTCTACATTAGCAGCAAGAGTAAATTAGGTACCATCATCTACTGTGTTCAGAAATCCTCTTAGCAGTGTGTGGAATTTTTTACTTCCCATGCTACTACTGGTGAAAGAATTGCTAAAGTTCCTGCTACAACAAAAAAGGATCCATTTTCCTCAAATTTCCAGTAATATTTTTGTTTTCCATTCCTTTAAACTTTTACACAAGGCCTTCCCAAAGCTCTTCAAGGTTTCACTGCGAGCTCTACCGACTTCTGAGTTCTAAACACAGTCCTACATAGCTGCTCCAGCAAAACAAAATCACTGAGCTCAAAGCCTATATGGTCTGTTGCTGCACCACAAAAGTTAGCATTTTTTTTTTTTTTTACAAGAGAATGTACTACCTTGTCTTAAAATTATATAGTACTTTGACTGTACACACTTTAAAATGCTAACTAAAAGCAATTTAAATGCAGGGAGTCTTTATATCATAGAGGTAAGAGTGGCTGAGCTGGACAATTCTCCCCAGAGGCTGCAGCAACCAAAGGCCCCACTTGGGTTAGGCTTGCTTCCAAGATGTCTTCCTTCCAGGGCTGATAAGTTCCCAATGGCCTTTGCTTTGTAATTTGTGTTAAATGGGAAAAGCAGCTTAATGGCCACTCTACCTTTATGTGGCTCAAGATGATGTTTGCCCATGTTATACATAAGATTAAATTGCGTTTTGAACCAGCATATCCACAACTTCTCTCTTAGGTTCTAAACCACAAAATTTGAGCAATACATAATTCACTGCAATTTATAGGTAATCTGCTGAAAAGTCAACATAAAACTCAGTGGTAATTATCAAGAGCTGAAGCATTCAGTCATCTCCTATTACATCCCAAACCAAAAATTCAGGGTCTCTACAACATGGCAGACAACACCTTGTTTCTAACACTAACCTTAGTGGCTAACAGATCTATGCTTTATGTTCTGATGAAAATGGTTAAGAGATTCAACAAAAATTAGAAATAAGTTATCTGAAACACAGAATACATGAAAAGAAAAAAATAGAAAAGTATGCAGGTAAAGTAAAACATAAAAGTTAATCCAAAAGTCACTCATAGGAAGAAAAAAAAAAAGTGTCAAAAACCCAGAAATCTGAATTAATAAAAGAGATAACAACCTAAAAGAATCCATTGAGAATACAGAAAGGAAAGAAAAAAATTAAAAGGAGATAAATAATAAATAGGGAGGATAGGCAAACGTCCAAAGAAAACAAGGCCCTATGCCACTATGATAGATTAAGAAAATAATAACTTCATTGAAATTTTTTTCCGTCAAGAGATGGACTCTCAGGGTTGGGGATTTAGCTCAGTGACGCAGCACCTGCCTGGCAAGCACAAGGTCTGGAGTTTGACACCCACTATGGGGGCGGAGGGGACTCTTAATTTTCTTCCTCTTCCATCTGGATTGGTGGATCCTGTGATTTCTTTACCAAATAAAATAGCAAAAAACATTGTACTACCTTTGGAAGCAGTCTTTAGGAGAGTCTTTAACAGCTTGTCCTCTTAAGTGCCAATCACATACTATAAAGTGGCCAGGTAGCCCTGCTGCAGAAGGCAACATGGAAAGGAACTAAAAGCACTCTGAGTTGGCACTCAGCACCAAGGTTCCCAACTGGAACAAGCATTTGGGATTTTCTGGTTCATTCTGGAAAGTCAAGTTCTAAGTGCAGCCCCTAGTGACCATAGGTAAGTCACCAAAACAACCAAGAAGTCAAACCACAGAAGCAAAATAATAAATCACTGTTAAGTCACTGAATGCAGCAGCAGATGACTGATACAGTTCTATGGCTGTTTCTGTAGTATGGAGGATAAAACATATCCCAAGTTCACCCTAGAAAATAATATTTCAACTACTTGAAAACTCAGCTGGTTTCAAAAGCCTAGCTAAAAAGTAATAGCTTTTCCATTTCTATCATTTACTTATTTGAAAAAATATTCTAAATTCTATTCACAGATTAAGTCAGGCAGGAAGACAGAATGCTACTGTTTAAAGTATCTCCAAATTTTACTCACATCTACTTTAAAACATCTTAAGTAGTTGTCTTTAAAATTCCAATTATGTGTCTTCACATTCCTTGACTTACTCATTCAACATTGTTTGAGAACTTACAACACACCAGGTATTAAAAGAGACAAAGACGGAAAAAGAAAACATACAGAACTGAGAATTGAAAAGCTAAAATTTTATCGATCCTCCAACTTTACAGTCAATCTCTACCTAGTCTATATCTCCAAATCACTTTTACAAATCCCTATTTGGGAGAAATAATACTGGAAATAGCAGCCAAGATTTGTGGAGCACTTGTTTCATACCTAGCTTAGTTCCAAGTCTTTTATATAAATTTAACTGAGGTCATCCTCACAATAACCTTAAACAGAGGTAAAAAGATACTACCATCACCCCTGCCCAAGACAAAGAAACTGGCTGGCTCATCTGCAAGTCTTTTTTTTTTTTCCTCCCACTAGACTTTAGACTTATTGAGAGCAGGTGACCTGCTTCTTCCTACTACCCTCTCAAATTCCTGGGACATATTTCTCCAAAAGTAAACACAAAAGCTAGCCTGTCCTTGCCCTAGAAGTGGATATGCTCATTTATTGTACAAAAACAAATTTCCACTTCTCAAAAATATAAAGCAATACAAACATTTTAATGTAAAAAAAATGGCTTTGCAAAATAAATAACGAGCAAGAAAAATTAACATAAAACTTCAATTCATTGACAAATGTAACTATGAAAACCTAACTTTTATAGATAAGTCTCACTTAACAGTAATATATTTTATTCAGTACTATTTTAATGAAGTCTATAAATATCACAATCACAACTATACAAATCAGAATTATATAGTTTTTTTTAAGTTCATGAACAGTAGTAAGAAAATAAGGGATAATAATCCTTAAAATATGTGGTCTTAAGAAAAACTCAAGTACACATAACACTTAATACCTGAAAATATGTAATTTGAATATTTATGGCTGAATCAGTACTACTTGGGTTGGTACAGTTAGAATCATAAACTATAAATTCCTGTGACTTACCAGTTCCACCCTATTTCTGGATTTAAGAACAAAAAAGAAAATTTACATAATTAATTTGACATACTTACACTCTCACAATCAGATTACTGGCTAGATAATTAAATTTGGATTCTGCAAAGAGAATAAAGCCAATATGGGGATCACTTTACAGACTTTATCTCTAATTCACTGTCACTTAAAAATATGAAGCATTTTTCCCAAGAAAAGAACATAACCTAGTGCCAGAAAAAATGACAGTTTAGAATAATCTCCATAGTAATGAATTTTAGAAACTGTTGCTGCGCCAAATTTCAAATATGACCTCTCAGAAGACCACAATTTGCAAACTGAAATACAAACATTATTGTATCAGTTACTCTTCTCTCATTGCTGAGACAAACACCTGACACCAAAATGAAGGAAGGAAAGGTTTATTTAGCTCACAGTTAGTGGAGATTTCAGTCCATACTCCACTGGCTCCAAGGCAGAGCAGCACAGGGCAGAGGGCAGCCGTTCAGAGGTTCAGAGGTTCAGAGTAGCAGCAAAGAGCAGAGAGCTAAGAGGAAAAGGAGTGGCAGCAGCTCAGGCAGCTAGCTAGCCTCTCTCCCCTCCTTACATTGTAATGCAAATTACCTGCCCCAGGACAGGGCCATAATAATTAATCACAAACTGCAGAAGTAGCCCCAAGACTGCATGAGGCTTTGGGGGCACACCTATACACAAACCACAAGGATTATATTTATCAACAACTTTTTGTCACAGACATTAGTAGCTAGCAAACAATATGATTACAAAGCACTTTCACCTTTGTCATTTCCCACCACAGAAACTGAAAGGGAAATACTTTCTCTGTTAGGAGTGGTATATAACACAGCTCTGGACAAGAGAACATAAAAGAAAATCTGGTAGTGACCTTCTAAAAACTTTGACTTTCCCCATATGAGGGACAGTGGTTGTCATCTTGAAGAGAGCTATAATGCTTAATGCTACAGCCATCTTCAAACCCTGAAGCAACAACTACTGTAAGAATGAAAAACCTGGATATGGCACTGCCAATAATGACAGAACACTGGAAATTGCCAATTGAAGCCCAATCTGGCCAACTCAGTAACTTAAAAAGACCTTCTCTCTAAACAAAATAGACTTGGAGCTCAACATAAAAATCTAGTACTGCAAAGTCAGCAATCTTGATTCTGTTCTGATGTACTTATTAAATAACTGCCCACCTTTACTCTGAAGTGAAAAAGCTAAACAGTGCTGCCTTTGTATTGCTACTGTTGAGTGGGGTTTTGGTTACTCTGAGCAGAATGCCACTCTTACTAAAAAACACATTAGCAACATGAAGAATATGATGTGAAATTTCTTCTATTAAAAAAAGTTCTAGGGGCTGGGGAGATGACTCAGTGGAAGAAGTGCTTCTCTGGCAAGCTCAAAGGCCTGAGTTCAATCCCCGGTTCCACAAAAAAAAATAAATAAATAAAATTCTAACACTTGTATAAATAAAAAGTAAAGCATACTAGTATCAAATAAATGACAAATTAAATCTAGGAAAGCCTAAACATGTTATCTTAGGAATTTTAAAAAAGTATTGAAAAATAATGAAATATTAATTCCTGAGATTGCTAAAATTACTTCCGAAAGTTTACAAAATAAATGTAATGAAGAAAAAATCTTACTATCTTCAGATAATTACTTTTAATACTTCTATTTCTACCTAGTCATTGTTTTAAAAAAATATTTTCTACTTTATTATTAATTTATTTAGTACCAGGAATCAAACTCAGGACCTTATGTTTGCAGATCAGGCACTTGTGCCATGAAGCCATATGCCAGGTGCATTCTACCCAGTCACTTTATACATGTACCAATTAGAAAAATATGCTTTTATTCCTGTAAACTGAGATCAAACAGGCTGTATTTTCTCATTATTTACACAATTCATTTGAAAGAACATAAGTCTTTTTTAATCCAAGTATGCCTTCCACCATTCAACAACTGCACACACCCCATCGCACATCTCACAACTTTCTTAATACTTTGACATCATGCTTGCTTTCCTCAATTATCAGCTTTAACTATATCAGTTCTCAATGTGAAAGTGAGAAATTGAGTTCCCTCTGACCACATTTTGTTACCTTTATTTCCAATTTTAGTTTTTCCAATGATTGATACTACCCTTATACCTCTATGTCTTGATTTGTTAATTTTAAATAGAAAAATAATATTCTTCTATGATAAACATTTTTGGTCATAAAGTTTACACACAAAATTAACATTTGGCATTAGCCAATCCTGAATGAGGGAAAATGTACATTATTTGCTGAGTTTGTAATACTCACTTAAGAAAATGCTGAAAAAGATCAAACCACCACATAAAGAGGAATAAACATGGAAAACAACTTCCAGAACTTGGAAATCTTTTTAAGAATTGAAAAATTCTTAAAACACAAAGTTTGAAGTTATAAAGATGAGGCCTGGGCCAGCCAGATAGCTTAGCTTATTAAAGCACCTGCTTACACAGATGCAGAGGCCGGGGTCTGATCCCTGGGCCTGCTCCCAGGGCTCACTGAGAAGGAAATTAAGACTGGGCATGGAGGCACATGCCTGTAATACCAGCATTTGAGAAGCTGTAATCAGGAGGATCGTAGTAAGACCCTGTAGACCGTGTAACCTGTAGATCCTGTACTAAATACATTTTTTAAAAAAAGATGAAGCCTAAGGAAGAGCACAGTGTAAAGGACAGATGATAAAGGAAGAATACTATGGCCAGGCAAGGTGGCGCACAGCTATAATCCCACACTTAGGAGGCTGAGGCAGGAAGATGGATGCCAGCTGGAGAACATTCTGGCCTACTAAGTGAATTTAAGGCCGGCCTGAACTACACAGCAAGGCCTTGTCTCAAAAAGACCCAAAAAAAAAAAAAAAAAAAAAAAGGTAATTAACTCTTCTTTCATACTCATCTTCTCCAAAGAGAAACAGCACCATAAAAGCCTCATGCCCAAAATTGCTGAGGGTTTTATATAATATAATAATTATAATTATTACATTTATAATAATATAACAAGCTTTACCACTTTAATTCATTCCAGTTAGTATTAATAATCTTTGAGCATGCCGGGCGTGGTGGCGCATGCCTGTAATCCCAGCACTCGGGAGGCTGAGGCAGGAGGATTGTTGTGAGTTCGAGACCAGCCTGAGCTACAAAGTGAGCTCGAGGCCAGCCTGAACTGCATAGTGAGACCCTGTCTCAAAAAGACAAAAAAAAAAAACAAAAAATCTTTGAGCAATTCAGAGCACAATAGGTGTCTTTAAAAAAAAAAAAAAAAACCAGTAGGGCTAGGGATGTAGCTCAGTGGTAAAGTGTGCTTGCCTAGCATGCGTGAGACCCTGAGTTTGACTCCCAGGACAACAAAAAATAAAATAAAATCCTTAAAAGGTAAAGAATCCTGTTTATACAGATGAAAATCATTCCAAATTATTATTAAATTTGAAATCTAGCAATATTCTGACAGATATAATAGCTGCTATTTATTAACTATTCAGCATGTCCCTTACATTAATCATATACTATGGATCTTTAATTCTTACAACCACATAAAATAGACCCTATCATTATCTCCATTTTCATTTACAGATGAGAAACATAGCCTGGGGGTTAAGGTACACGCTCATTATCACAGCTTGTGAGGAGAGTAGCAAGTTTTGAGTTCAGCTTGGGCAACACCATGAGATCCTGACTCAAATAAAAAAAACAGAAAGGGCTGGAGATACAACTCAGTGGTAGGGTGCCACTAGTTCCAAGTCCAGGGGTGAAGGGGCAATTAAGAGATGAGAACCTAATAGTACTTTACCCACAGTCACTAAGAAATGGCAGTCACAACTGGAAGTCACCTTCTTAACCACTACACTAACAAAATAACATACATTATATATATATACATACATACATACATGTACTTAATTTTTTTAATCAGATGGACAAGAAGTGAACATATCCACTTGAGAGCAAGTTCTATTGAACTCACTTCTTTTTTAAGTTAGACTGGCATGAACAAAGCTAGAAAACATTGTTAAGTGAATACAGTATCATTTATATTAAATGAGACAGGGGCCAGGGAGATGGCTCAGTAGAATAAACGCTTCCCTGTCAAGCGCAAGGGTCTGAGTTCAATCCCTGGTTCCACAAAAAAAAAAAAAAAAAAAAATTAAATGAGACAAAACAAATTATAAATGTTTAAAGTATAAAAGTCTCATTTCTTTCATTACCCTTCCTAAACCCTCCTGAATGAATCTCTTCAATTATTAATTTCTTTGTGTTCATTTGGTTTTGTTTTATGGTATATACAAACTAGGAAAAATATGTGCAGCAACAAAATGATTGTCTTCTCAACATGTGGGCTTTGAAGACAGTAAGGGACAGTTACATAATATAATGACAGATTTGATATCTTACCATATTCTAGTGATTATAAGAAAGTCACAGTTCCTATTTCCTCTTAAGGAGAAAAGAGTTACACCACAGCCAGGGAATCACAGGCACCATTTTAGAGCCTGACACCCACTGACTAACATTGTTGACCAAGATCTTTCCTACCTCTCATTCTATTAACCCAAATTTCTTACTCTCTATTTTACTCCAAAGTTTATCAGATGAGGTATGATTTATGTTTCTGGGTATTACCGGTACAGCAGAAAATACACATTGGAACCCAAAGTTAATAGGACAGGTATGGTGACATATGCCTGTACCCAGCACTAAGGAGGAAGCTAAAGCAGGAGGATCACATGAGTTTGAGAAAAGCCTGGACTAAGGGTGAGACCCTGTCTCAAAATAAAAGAAAAAAAGCTAAAATAAAGGCATCCTGAGTAAATAGAAAGCTATTACAAATAAATAAAAACAGTAATTTTATAATCTGACTAAAGATAGGATTCATATAAAAACTAAGGAAAATCTATTTTTAAAACCTTAAACCTCAAAAACAGAAAAATGTAAAATAACAATGCAAAAAGGAAAATAAAAGATCAATACTCACTGACAACAGTGGTAAAAGAACACAGAAATTACCTAACACCATTAGGAATCCAAACTGGTAGCACCTACACAAACTACTGACATAAATGTACTTTATAATCAACATATATAACAAGAGTTCCTTTAAAGGGTAATACTGGAAAAAGTGACTGCATATTTCACTAGCACTGAGGACTTCATCACAGAGTGAGGGGTTTCGGGACAGGCCAACAGTGAATCTGGTGGGGGTCTTCCCTGCACTAACCACATGAGCACTGCACTCACTTGTGGGTACCACACTGCACAGTAGACACCAATGCCTTGTAGAAGAAGGCTGGAAATCATATCACACAATAAACTAAAGAATTGAGAACATTTTCCTTAAAAAATATTTGAGGAAAAACATTATTGCTATCTTAAAATATCTGAAGCCCTATTAAATAGAAGACAAAACTTGTTTGACATAGCTCAGAAAGCCCAGTAATACCCAGAACTGCTAAATTATAAAAAGATACACTTTAAACAGGGAGATTTTAGTCACCCATGATGTTTGAAATGAAAGATTCATCAGAAACACAGTAGAAAGATTCTTACAGGTTTCCAACATTCAGTTTCATAAACTGAGAAATATTTTACAGTTTTAAAAGTAAAGCAAACACTAGCCATAAAGTATACATCAATCTTCCAGAACCACGAAAGCTCTATATTCCTACCCTTGAGTCTCAACTTCTAGCTTGACATCCCTTCCTTATACAGTAATCCATTCTGAGGTCATTCTGCCTCATCACTTTGCCAAAAGTCACTATTCAATCAATTCTACCAATCCCTATCTTGTTAGCTTCCTTCTGAAACACACAAATCTTACAGAGAGACAGCATAGTAATAGAACCCCAGTACTGCTATCCTCACTATAGGCTTTATAACTATAATCTAGTCTGTGCTTCCTGTTTAATATCAGCAGTCCTAATTCTAGTTCCTTGCCCTGGTAATCTGACATATATTGCTGTTTGAAATCACAAAACTTCTATTTTCCTCTCCATTCACTGATAAAGTATTGATTAAGCAACTGTATGTTCAAGGCACTAGTGAACCATTTATGGGAAAGAAAAGCAATACATCAACACAAAATTCCTGGTAACAGGGAATTGACAATAGAAAGCAGAAATAATGGACATAGGTATTAACTAATCAATAGGAAACCATAAGGAAGCAAAGATAAGAAACTGTTGCAAGACTGCAAAAAACAGAAATCACTCTAATTTTGTAAGGCTGTGATCTAGGAAAATATTAAGCTGGTATCAGAATGTAGCCTTTAAGGACATAGGAAATTTTCATTGACAGAAGAAAAGATATAGTAAGAAAAATATCTAGCATAACTGAAATGAAAAATATTTGTGACAAATACATAGTTGACACATCAGAAAAGTGATTACTCTTCAAAATAAAATTTAAAAAATAAATAAAAGTGATTACTGAATGCCAACAGATAATTAAAGGAAATTTCTTTATATCAAATAAAACTATGCCAATTCTCAGAACACAAGTTGAAGAGGCATACTCTCTGTACACACCCTAGATGCACGGCAGGATGTGATATCGTTCAAGCAGCATAAGGACACCACAAACTACTCCTTTTCTATTTAAACCTTCCAAACCAACAATTCGGAGGCCCTCCCCCATTAAGTACTAAAAAATATTTTAAAACACTTCAATGCATTCTTGAGCACCAAAACAAAAGAATATAGTATCAAAGATTAAAAATAAGAGTTGTCAGGTATTAGTCCTCCTCTATCCCTATCTCAAAATCTGACCCAGGTTTTCAATTTGTAAAATGAACAGCGTCACCAGGAAACTTACAAAGTCTCTTCTAGGTAGAAATTTTATAAATGCTCTTGAAAAAAATTATATAAATTTAATAACATATTCCTATGCCTTATAAGCATTAGATAATATTCCTGTGAATTATAAAGCTTAAATAAATTTTTATATCTGTATTACATACAAAATATATATCTAGTAAGTTCCATTTTCAGTTACAGTAACTTGTTATAGACCAACCCTCTTGTATTTATATAATTTTGAATTCTTCACAAAATATAAAAAACTACTTGAGATTGGCATGGGGTTCATGCCTGTAATTCCAGTACTTGTGAGATGAGGCAGGGGAATACTCAGAGTTTGAGGCCAGGTTATATTACATGGGGAGACCTTCTCTTAAAAATAACAACTACTACTACTTGAATGCAATACAAAGCAACAAAAGAAAAATAAACTAGAAGGAAGCTGGTCCTTGAAAGAGAAGAGCTGTATTAAATGATTGGCTTTCTGTTGAGAGATCCTCTGGCTCAGAGAGATTATGGTACAGGACCAGAATTCAGGGAGCATGCCTTAATTCACCTGCCGAAGATCAGATGATGAAGCCCAGAGCTGCCAAAATGGCTGCAAAGTGAGGGAATGTGCTACAAGAGACTCAGCCCAGAAATTTGTAGGTATATTCTGCCTCTATCTCAAATAACCCCTAAAGCCTGCCATGTATACAGAGTATTCCAACAAACCTGAACCAGAAGGTAAACTTAAGAGAAAAGCAGCGTTTTAGCTGCTCTTGACAACGGGATGAATAAAGTGAGGAGTTTTAACAGAATAAGGTAAATACCAGTTAAAACAAAAATCAAGTACTGGGGGGAATAGAGGGCAACTGGGACAGATCCAGAACATGTACAATAGCATCATCAGTATGAACTGTATACAGCTGAAAAATCAGCGTATTTGCGATTAAAAACAGGAAAATGTAATCACAGGCAAAGAAATAAAGTCATCAACAGAAACAAACTTCAAGAAAGCCTGTTGTTGGAATTAGGAGACAAGAACTTGAAAGCAGCCATTACAAATGCAATCCAAGACTTAAGAAAAAACAGGATCCTAACAAATGAAGAGATAAACACTCTCACCAGTTAAAAGCAGAGAAACAAATTATAAAGAATCAGATGGAAAAAAAATCACAGTATGGACTAGCCAACTAAAAATGGCAGAATTTTAACACAAAGTAAGTATAACAAGCCAACAAAAAAATATTGCAGGGGCCGAGGAGATGGCTCAGTGGAATAAGTGCTTCCTTGGCAAGCACAAGGGCCTGAGTTCAATCCCCCGTTCTGTCAAAGAAAAGACTATTGCAAAGATAATAAATCTTTATTAAGGCAAAAACTAGGAAAAAAGAACAACAAATAGCACCAACAGAAAATCGTTTCAATAGTTACCTTAAATATAAAATGGTTCCAATATCCCAACAAAAAGGAATAGACTAAATGGACACAATCTGTAATCCTGGCACTCAAGAGCTAAAGCAGGAAAATCACTGGTTCAAGGCCAGCCCGAGCTGTACAGTAAGTCAGAGGCCTGCCTGGAGCACACTAACTCAAAATATAATTTAGTATAGTTCTACAGGGTCTCACTACATAGATCAGACTCAGTTTTCAGCCTCCCAAGTGCTTAGATTACAGGCACACGCCATCACGCCCAGCCTCAGTCACCATCTCAACACATTCTGGGATTGAATCCTGGTCCCTGCATCTACCTAAGCAAACACTTTAATCTGCTGAGCTATCTAGACAGGCCTTAATAAAAATAATTTTAAAATGAGAATTTTCAAAGGTAGAGACTTGTCAAGTTAATTTTCTTTTTAAATCAAGACCTACCTCCTCTCTACAAGTGAAGCAGTTTAAGACAAAAAACTGTGACATTAAATGCAAAGAGACATTTGAAAAGCTGCAAGCATTGGCTTAAAAAAAAAAACCTTAAATGATTGTATTACTAAATTTCTAGACAAAGATTACCAGAAATAAAGATGGACATAAAGATCACGGAACAAAAACATTAAGATAATAATCATAAATGTAGATGCATGTAATAACAGAGTTTCCAAATACATAAAGAAAAAAAGGCATGAGAAGGAAATAGACAGGCTCATAAGCACAGTTACAGATTTCAGCACCCTGTCAGCAACTGATAGAAATGGAAGAAAAAAAAAATCAGCCAAGATACAGAAGATATGACTCACTACCAACCATCCGGACCAGGCCTTTATAAAACACTATCCACCCACAATAGCAAAAAATTAAAATAGACCATATGGTGGACAATTAAAGAAAAATGAAATGTTCAGATACCTAAAATCTTACAAAGATAATACCAAATTATAACCAAATATGGAATTTAAGTTAATAATCTAACTTATCTATAAAACCCCTAGTCCATACAAAAGTATGACCAGATATCAACCAATAATCCAAGATATCTAGAAAACTCCTACATGGTTTGAAAAATTAAAAACATTATCCTAATTCACCTATGATTTAAAGAAATCAAAAGGAAATAGAAAATACTTTGTACTAAGTGATAAAGAAAACATACAAAACTTAAGAGTAGTTAAGCAGTGAAGATAAATTCAAAACTTCTATTTTACTTTTAAAGGCTTAAAACAAATCATATTAGTGTCTAAAAAGCCAAGAAGACAAAGCAAATAAAAGAATAAAGAGCAAAAGCAATGACAAAAAAAGGTGAAGAAAATCATCAAACCAAAAAGATAGTTCTTTGAAAAGATTAATAAAATGGATAAACTCCTAGTAAAACTATCAAAAAGAAAAAAAAAAATAAACGAGCATCAATATAATACCAATAAGATATTATAGATGCCATGGATATTAAAATGGTACAGAAATATTAAGAAAAAATTTAAAAAGAACAATTTTATGCTCAATGCCTTGATAAACAACTAGGATGAAATGGACAATCCTTAAAAAATTATTTTCCAAAAGATACTAGATGAGCGGCCAGAAGCTGTGGAAGGCAAGGTGAGGGCCACTCCACTTAGTGGTACTGCAGCTCTGGGGTTAGTCAGCGAGCAGAGCTTAGGAAAGCTTCTCAGTCTCACTGATGAGATTTCTCACTGCCTCCAGCTATGTGTCTTTCTGCCCTGCTGGCCTTGGCATCCAAGTTCAGGTTGCCTTCCTACCACCGCTATGGAATGAACCACCTAGGCTCCTTGGGAGATAAGAAGATGAACCGCCCAGGGATCCCAGTGGCACCCAGTAGCTGTGGAACCCATCTCTGACAAAGATTGGCACCTGTTCTGTGGGGATCTGGTGGAGATCCTAGAAGGTAAGGATGTTGGGAAGCAGGGCAAAGTGGTTCAAGTCATCCAGCAATGAAACTGGGTGGTCCTGGAGGGGATGAACACAATTTTCCGCTACATTGGCAGTAGCAAGGATTCTCCAGGAACCATGATTCCTAGTGAAGCCCCCTTGCTCCACAACCAGGTAAAACTTGTAGATCCTATGGACAGGAAACCCACTGAGATTGAGTTGAAGTTTACTGAGGCAGGAGAACAAGTTCGAGTCTCTGCAAGATCAGGAAGAATTATCCCCAAACCTGAATTTCCTAGAGCTGATGGTATCATCCCTGAAACATGGATTGCTGGCCCCAAAGACACATCTGTGGAAAATGCCCTAGAAAGAACTTATGTGCCTTGTCTGAAGATACTGGAGGAAGAGGTAATGGAGGCAATAGGGGTCCAGGAAACAAGGAGAGAAAAGAAAGTCTACTGGTATCAAGCCCCAAACAGCAGCTTCTTCTGTCTTAAATGTGAAAGTCGAGGTGCCTGTTCCTCAGATGGTAATAAAATGCTGCGAATCAAAAAAAATGATGAGGGGCTAGGGAGATAGCTCAGTAGAATAAGCACCTGCCTGGCAAGCCCAGGGTCCTGAACTCAATCCCCGGTAGAGCAAAACAAAATAATGACACAAGATGAAAGAGAAAATATAAATAGCTCCATATCTAAAAAGAAACATAATTATCAAAATTTGTGCCACAAAGAAACCTCCAAATCAGACTGCTTCACTAATACATTGTATCCACTTACCTTATGCATATTTCTTCAAAAATAAGTAACTCCAAAACTATTTTTATTTTTGTTTTCTTTTTTGTACAGCACTAGGAATTGAACCCAGGAGCCTCAAGCTGAGCTTTTTTCCCAACCCTTTTTTGAGATAGGGTCTTCATAACTTGCCTAGGCTGGGCTTGAGTTCAAAATCCCCTGCCTCAGGCTTCCTAGTAAAAGGGGCCACAGGCATGTCCCACCAAACCAAGCTCCAGACCTATTTTGAGAAACCGAAAAAAAAAAAAAAAAAAAAAAAAAAAAAAAAAAAAAAAAAAAAAAAAAAAAAAAAAAAAAAAAAAAAAAAAAAAAAAAAAAAAAAAAAAAAAAGAGAAACCGCATAACCTACACCCAAAATCTGAAATAAAAACTACTAATCAACATTTCAGGAAATGAAAAAATAAAGATCCTTAGCAAGCTATAAGTAAATCCAGTACACCAATACAATTTAAAAAATACATCATAACCAAATGACATTCTAGCTATGACAATTTACCATTTTAACATATTAACAGAATAAAAGGAAAAAATCAAATAATCATTTCTATAGATACACTGAATGCTTTCTAAACAAGCATTCATGATTAAAAACACTCAGCAAACCAGACAACTTTCTTAACTTGATAAAAGGCAATAGGTGAAAACCAATAGTTAATGGGATGGATACTCAGGGGCAAAATAAATGTTTTTCCCAATCAGATGAGAAACAAAACTGCAAAAATATCCAGTCTTACCACTTTTCTGCCACCTTAGACTGCAGGTTCCCCCCAATGAAATATAACCAGAAGCAGAAATTAATGTAGTTCAATTCCTGGCACTACAGGCCGAGCCAGCCCGGCACCGGGGCACACTCAGCTGGCCACTGAAACTGGATGTGGCGGCATGTTTATAATCCTAGCACTGGGGAGGCTGAAAACAGGGGGATCACTGTGAGTCTGAGCTATATAGTAAGACCCTGAACCAAGTACATTTAAAAAATAAAAAAAGAAAGAAAAGAAATTAATGCAACAGAAACTGAACTGTGGCTCTTCACAGAGGACTTGACCATCCAGGCATATATATAACCATACCTTACAGTAAGTGCTGGAGATTATGTCTCAGTGGAAAGTGTCACTGGGTTTGATCACCAGCACTGCAAAATTAAATTAACTAATTTAATAATAAGTGAATTTAATGAGACTGCAAACTACAAAGATTTCAATTGCAAAGGGCTAAGTGAATGTTTGTGTACAACAGCAACTTTCTAATTCTATAAATAACTCTAGAATGTATATACAAAGATTTCTCATTTGATGCTTCTTTCCATTCAACTCTCTGGATTCAGATAAAGAATGGGAAAATTATAAGAAAAACAAATGCCACATTATAATAAATATATAAAGTGAGCCCCAGAATTTCAATCCCACTAGAAAATATATTTAATTTTCCTATGTTTATTCTTCTTCTATAACTTCAACACTCAAAGTGATCTTCTCCAATTTGCCATGTGGTTTAGTCACAGCCACAGCTCTTTATGAAAAAAAGCTTGCTGCTAGGTAGTAAACAGGAAATCCTTCTGTCATTTTCTTTCTCCCTAATCAGTTTATGATACACTTCTAAAGTAACTTTGTGAATAAAACCTGAACAAAAAATGCAAACAGGGAAAACCGGAATAACTTCATCAGCCCCTCAAAATGTGTTTTGTTGCTCCTACCAACTTGTTAGATTTTACTAGATCATAACACTCATACAACACAACCCAGCTCACAATCTTCATGTTGCTAAAGGTATATGTTGGACAGCAGGACTAAGCTTGCTTGCTTAGAATTACCAAAGTCTACCTCATCTAAATAAATCATCTCACAGAATATTAAGATGAGGCCAGAGAGATGGCTCCATGGAATAAGCGCTTCCCTGGCAAGTGCAAGGGCCTGAGTTCAATTCCCGTTTCCACCAAAAAAAAGGAAAGAGAATATTAAGATTAATCACTAGCCAATTTGTGGATGTCCCTGAATTGGAAATTCTAAGTACAAAATAAATTATTTGAAAGCAGAAATTCATCACATGCACACAGAATATAAAAAAGTACAATTTGTTAATGTTAATCCAACACTAAGTTTAATAAATCAACACATACATACATTTTCAAATGTTCTCCCTATAGTCTTAGCTACTAAGGAGACTAACACAGGAGCACCAACCAGCACGGGCAACACATCAATATCCTCTCTTTAAAAAAAAAGTTTTGGGATGGTGAGATAGCTCAGCAGACTAAAGCACCTGCTTAGGCAAGCTTAGGCAAGTGCAGGGACTGGAGTTCAAGCCCCGCACCCATGGCAGGCTGAGCCAGCCAGAATCCAGGCTTAGTGGCAAATGCCTATGATCCCAGCAATGGGGAGGCTGAAAGCAGGAAGATCACCATGAATCTTGAGCTGCATAGTCAACAACTATATACATTAAAAGAAAAAGAATTTTAATGAACTATTCTTACATTTATTCTAATTTCAAGCTAGTCATATTATAAACCACCTTTAATGTTTCAATTTCAACCCAGTTGCTACTATTAGATCTTAATTATTATCAAGGAACTAATTTTCCATACTTGTAGGACTACTCAGTTGTAGGTCTGAGTGTCCACACAGATCCACTATGACTGGAAACTTGGCAACAGGGTAATATTTTGGGAGATGAGAGGAAATTCTGTGGGATGGAAGGCTAGGCACACAGTGAGAGGTCCCTGTCATGGGGAGCGTGATCGTGCAAGCTGGCTCTCTGTTCAGTCCTCGCTAGAGAATTATTATAACAGGAGCAGACCTGGTCCTCTCATCTTCTCTCTGCTGCTGCTAAGTGCAAATACAACGGCTTACACCCTGAATCTCTAAAACTGTGAGCTAACTGAACCTCTTCATAAAGTAGCTTGTGTCAGGTGCTCATTTCATTATTACATCAAAACCTTAGAGTTATTTTTTTTTATTTATGTATCTGATACAGGGTTTCACTATGAAATTTAGACTTGTGGTCCTCCTATCTCAGCCTCATTGAATGTGCTCCCAAGACCACCAAGGAAAATACTGTAGTCAATACTTTTTTTGTGTGCTTATTACATGACATTTTTACTGTCATTTGTGAAACCAACAATTGTCAATATTCTGCAACTGTTCCTAAAAATAACAAGAAAGCACGATTTCATTATTATTGTATTACTAACAACCAAGGTTACTCACTTACTAACATTTCACTAATGACAAGGTTAGGTGATAATAATCAGCCCAAGGTAAGCAAGCACAGTCTGGAATGCAATTTTGCAAAAAATTTTGAAGCAAAACAATGCTGAACAAGCTACCTCTTGAGGTCTTTTGTGTGTGTGTGTGTGTGTGTGTGTGTGTGTGTGTGTGTGTGTGTGTGTGTGTGTGTGTGGTACCTGGTGAAATTTATTTGACCTACAATAAAAACTGAAAAATTAAGTACCAGTACCTGAAATTTTCTAAAAGGATAAATTAAGAATAGTAGAGGAGGAAATAACGAACTTGATTTCTTCTAGTTTTTCAACTGTTTTCAAGGATATAACTATTACCAGCACAAATCCTAATCTAGTGAAATCTACTGTCATAAATACAGGAGGAAATTATACAAATAAAGTTCATTACCAGTTAACCCGGTCCTTCTCTTAAAAACAGCAGAAACCTAAAGAAAACACCGCCCCCATAAAACTCCATAAATAAACCAAAATTTATTCAAAGAGGAAAACTTCAAAAGAAAGTCTTACCAATACCCTAAGATTAAAAAAACAAGTGACTATGAACTAAAAAAGACTACCCAGAAATATAAATAGTTTAAAACTTTTTTCAATGATAGACCAGAAGAAAAAAAGTAAATCAAGAAAGTAAACTGAAATAAAAGTTCCTCATTTTCTCCTTTGAAAAAAAGACATGGCAGGGCTGGGGAGGTGGCTCAGTGGAATAAGTACTTCCCTGGCAAGCAGAAGGGTCTGAGTTTAATCCCTGGTTCTGCCAGAAAAAAAGACATGGCAAATGAAAAAAAAAAAAAAAAAAAATTGTGAAGCAGGTTGATTTAGAAGCTATAGAAAACACAGAATAAATGAAACAATAACAAAAACAAAAGATTTCCAAGAGCTGGGAGATGACTCGGCCCAAGTGCAAGAACCTAGATTCGATCTGCAGTGCTGGCCCTGGAACCCCAGCACACCAGCCACTGAAATCAGACATGGTGTTGCACGCCTAGAATCCCAGTGCTGGGGAGGCTGAGACAGGAGGATCACTACAAGTCCAAGCTGCACACTGAGACCTTGTACCAAATATACACAAAAAAAAAGAAAGAAGAGATATATTCTAGAAAAGTACAATATAAATACCCAGAAGAAGGAAGGTTTAGGAAATCACAAAACTTTTCAGAGAATTAAACAAAATAATATAATGTTAATTGAGCATCAATATATACAAATAAGTCTGTTTACAATAATATCAACATGTAATATGATTTAAAAGCTCAGAGCCAGGAAAGGTACCTCAGTAGTATAAGTGCCTGCCTGACAAGTATAAGTCCTGAGTTCAATCCCAGGTACCACAAAAAAAAGAAAAGCTGAGTAACTTAAGTATTGAGATGAAGAAGGCACACATGATTCTGCCAACAGGAAGCAAAATGTAGCAATTAGAAAGTCCAGGAAAAGGGATCATGGTCCAAAGTAGAAGCCAAACTAAATTTTGGCAAATCCTTTTCCTCTCTAAGCATCCCAGCATACCATAATTATTCATACAATCATAATATTGCTTTCTGCTTTCCAAAATTAACAACTACAGACTCTGATAATTCAAAATAAATGTTTTAGTTAACATAAGTTGGGGAGGGAAAGTGAGGAGAAAAATGGTAAGGAATGCTAAATTTCCACAACTTGCAAAGTATATAGAGCTAGTATTTAAATATTCTCCTATATAGTCTCTGAAGCTCACTATCCAACAGCTTTAAGTTGAACTATAAAAGCAACCCCCTAAAAAAAGAAAAGGAAAAGGGAGAAAGGTGAAATTACTATTGCCAGACACAGTAGCCACACCTGGGGAAGCACTTAGGAAAACTAAGGTAGAAGGATCATGAGTTTAAGTCCTATTCAGGCAACTCATTGAGAACCTGTCTCAAATTACAAAAAAGGCTGGGGATGGATCTTATGCCAAAGCCCTGAATTCAATACCTAGTCTAGAAAAAAACAAAAAAATGTTACAATACTGATGATTTTTCAAAATGGAGACATTAGGTTACATGAGAATGGTTAGCCACAAATAAGTTAGTGTTCTATACATACAATTAGTATAATCAAAATAATTAAAAATAGAAAAAATCTAAAATGATTACTCCTGAAGAAAGTAGAAAACTAGAAGGCAGCATTTTTACTTTTCATTTTATGATAAACTACTACTACTCAAAATAAGCACACACACACACACACACACACACACACACACACAAGCAGGATCTTCCTTCTCTGATCAGCACAGGAAAAGCACTGAGAAATTCTTTAATTTTCTATATTCTGTGCACTAAATACTAAACTTCTATTGTGATATTTCAGATAAGAAATTAAACAACTCAAGAACCACCCTAAACCCTTAATAAACATGTACATACATCAATACTTTAAATATGTCTATCCATACCTATTGTCTCATTTAACTCTCATGAGAATGCTGTGAAAGATTTAGGCATTACTAAGTAAAAGTTTAAAAGGTTTGTGATTGACCCTCCCCCACAAACACACAAAAAAGGAAGACAAGGGGCCAGGGAGATGGCTCAGTGGAATAAGAGCTCAAGGACCTGAGTTCAATCCCTGGTTCCACAAAAAAAAAAAAAAAAGAAAGAAAGAAAAAGACACATGTTAATAGACAAATTTAAAAATAAGCATCTAAGAAAAAAAAAAAAACCTTAAGAAAGACTAAAGCATACAAATGTCTCCAAATTTATGAGAATAACATGAAAGTAAACTTACAAAATAAATGGCCACCCACCTTGAAAACAGTTTGACAAGTTTAAAGAAGTTAAACACATATATTATTATAAAGTTAAATATACAATCACCATATGACCTCAAAATCTGATTCCTAGGTTATCATACAAGATACATGAAAACATATCATACAGAGACATGCATTCAAATTTTCATAGCAGCTTTATTCATAACAGCCAAAGCTAGAAACAGCCCAAATGTCCATCAGTTCTTAAACAGATGAACAGTGATACATTCAGACCTTAAAATACTAAACAATAGAACTAATGATATACACAAAATGGTATCTTAAAAGTATTGTGTCATGTGAAAGATATCACACACAAAAGACAACAAACTGCATGATTCCATTTAAATGAAATTGTAGAACAACAAAATTATAGAAACAGATAATAGAGTATGCCAGGGTTAAGGGATGGGGACTGGGTTTCAAAAGGACACAAAGGAACTCTTTCCTGCGATGAAAAATCTTATCACAAGTGCAGTTTGTTCTAACACTGTAAACATTTGGCAAGACTTATCAAAGTGTAACTTTTAATTGCTAAATGTTATTGTATGTAAATTACAACTCAAAGCTGATTTAAAAGCACAATACACAATCACATTTAATTACTGCTAATAGCTTTTCAGCATAAGTATTAACTACAGATATCCAAATAATATGAAGATCAATATTTAACAGGTAACTTTTAACCAGAAAATAGATAAACAGAAACTAAAAGCTCTTAAGAATGGGAAGAGCCCTCACCCTAGTCAAGTTGGTCATGTGGGTAAACAGCGGTTGCCTAGTAACTATTCTAACTGTAGATTTCTAAAAAACACTGACCACATAAGTAAATGCAGATAAGCTTTATGTTAAAGAGTTCTTTAACACTAAAAAATAACACATTTATCTGAAGTAAAAATAGGAAATACAAGTAGATAATGAAAAGTAAAAATATAAAAGTAAACATCAATGCAAAAAAATTTTGTGATTTTTTTTAGACCATGAGTTTATGTGGGTTGGCACCCTTCCTGCTATACTACTTTATGTCCTCTGCCACTATCCAAACTGGTTTAATTGAATACTTTATATGTTTATTTGTCATTAAATGCATAAAAATACCCCCTTCGTAGGCATTAAATGCTTCTAAAGATATCTCTGCAGATTATAGAATTTATGGACACCAAAGAAAACAACACAGCAGAAAGTCAAGTCTGTCTGCATAACTCAAAAGCAATTAAAATCGAGAAATTCAAAGGAATCTGTAGTAAGAAACCCTCACATGCATGTAACAAACCATTTCTCTCTTAACAGACACAGCATGTTTAGCAGCATCACAAAAAGATCAGCTTCCAAGGCACCCCTCCTCATTTGTTTAGCACAATCACCACCGCATCAGTTTTGTTGAGCACTTACCCCTCTTCTGAACCCAACCTTCTTTCACAATGGTGACATCGCTCATGATGGCTCCCCTCTGAGCCCCCAACTTCCAGAAAAGGTACTTTGTGGTATCAGCTTTAGGGTTTGGATTCTTGGCGGCTGCTGCCCTTCCCACTCTCTAGTGATGACTCAGCCTGGAAGGAAGTATTGAAGAAAGAATTTCTTTTTTTTTTTCCATTCTTGCAACTCACATAGCAATAACAAACAACTAATTCTTTGTAAATGCCTTCAACTGGCCTGACCTCACACAAAAGTCTAGCTCTTCAAACTGGAGAGCTTATTTATTAAATAGTTCCATAATGAACGCACTTCCCTGGTCTTGTGACAGATTTCAAATGATAGTGAAACTTCTAAGCTAAGAGGTTACAATAGACATGTTTTAGGAAAACTACTGTCACACCTATACAAATAATTCAGAAAACTTATGCAGTCATATGTATTTGAGAAGAGGGCAAAGAATGACAAAGTAAAAGATTTAAGAGTGGCTTAGATCTCTGTAATGTCAGAAAGTTATGGCAAATATGAATGTTTTTGTTATACTATGTGTAAAACTCAATGTGTCAAGAAACCAACATTTATATATTATTCTACCGAGTTCCAAGAAATATTTTAGGTAGATTACAGGAAGTTCATAATATAAAATCATTTACTTTTTTAAAATACAGTATGTGGAGAAAGTGAAACAAAAGGAATATGAAAGTAGAAAAAAAACTGAGTATTCAAAAGGTTCTGACTGCTATTGGTGCTTACATCTATCACTCTCAAGCAATCACAACAATCCTGTCAGGTTAGCACTAACTCCACTGTACTTCACAGATGAGGAAACTGAGGCTTGCAGAGATCAAACCATTTGCCACATTTCAACACAGCTATAGGTGATAGTGCCCAGGCCTGAGCTCAGGCTGTCTGACTGCAGAACCCAAATTAATTCCAAACCACATAGCCTTAAGATAAAAGGCAGCCAGGAAAAAACTATTTATGAAAGATGAACCATAAATGTGGCACAAAGTTTCAGAAAGACAAAGCAAACAAGATAGGGTTCAAAAGGTTTCAGGAAGCCAAGGCAAAACATGTTCAATATTTATTGTATCCAGAAAGATTTTTTTTAAAAAGTGATTCCCCAAAAAGTTTACAGTGCCTAAGAGAAAAATTAAAAATATGTTCACTAGGACTTAAGATACCTTATATCATAAAGTTCCGCAAAACATTCTTACATATATAGCAACACATTTCATGGGAATATTTCTATTGTTTTTTATCAACCTAAAATGGAAAATGTTAACATAAATTAGAGCATTTCTACTTTTCCAAAGACATGGTACAGGCACTTGGATTTTATATGGTCCTCCTGGAAAGCGTAAGTTGTAGATATAATCAGAAAAATATGTGGACAGACTATACAACCACACCATTCCATGAACTTGCTGATAAATAGTACATAGTAGTAAATTCAAGGTTAGACTCCCTAGCTAGTACTGAGCCAGATTACAAGTCTTTCTCCAATGCAAATTAAGTACAGAGCAGAATCATTTCACAATCACCAGTGAAGACTAAACATTCACTAAACAGCCTCCCTCAATAGTCTGACAAAAGCTATGTGGCTAAACACAAGACCACCCCTGCTTCACATGCCATGAAATCAAAAACAATACCTACAGTAAGGCCAGCACCACTCAACATCAGAATAAGGTTTGCCGTTTTAGAGACAAAACAGGATACTAGAACCTGGATTTTTTTTTCCCCCAAAATACTATACATCTGGTTTTACAGAATACTAAGTTAGAGAAAATCTAGGAAATAAAAATAAAACATTTTGGTCAAATAAGTTTAGGAAAAATTGGGCTGGGAGATACCTCAGTGATCTAAGCGTCTGCCTGGCAAGCACAAGGACCTGAGTTTGATCCCCATAACTGCATGCCCAAAACAGGGTGTGGTAGCACATGCCTGTAATCCCAGTACTGAGGAGCCTGAGACAAGAGGATCGCTATGAGTCTGAACTGCATAGTGAGACCCTGTATCAAATAAATAAATAAGTTTAAGAAAAATCTATAAGCCATGTCATGAGGCATAATTGGTAACACTAAAATAAATATGTATAACTTATTTCAGCAAAGTTTTTTTGTTTGTTTTTTTTCAGAACGGGGGATTGAACCATCAGGCCCTTGAGCTTGTCAGGGAAGTGCTTATTCCACTGAGCCATCTCCCCGCCCCTCAGCAAAGTTTAAATTGCCAAAAGAAAGTTATATAAGACCCACTCACCATTTTAAAGCCACTACCACCACCCCAGTAAAAACCTTTAGGACAGATTCCAAATATTTTAATGATTAATGTAATATTCCAAGGTACCAAATATGGCAGACTGGCTACATAAAAGCATCAGCTCACTAAGAAGCATCAGTTAAACATTAAGGAACAGAGATGCAAAATGATGCCCCCAGAAGAACTGAACTGCCGCAGTTTTCTTCTGGTATACTTGTAGAATCCAGTAAGACCATTCTTTCTTTCTAACTATAACCTGAGTAAAAGAAAATTTATATCATATTATTCTTGGTGATGAAAGTGGGATATGAGAAAATAATAATCAGCAAGACCAAAGATGCATAACCATAACCTTTTAAAAGTAATCTGCATTACTTTTATATCCTTGTATACAACACTAAAAAAAAAAGTATTTTCAAAATTGATCTTTTAAATACTATTATCAAAACCTTTATTATATCTTTAAGAAGGTGCAGGGACCAACATTTTACAATTGAAGAAAAAGTGAAGACACATGAAGTGACTTGTCCAAGTACACACAGCCACTGTACAGCAGAAGCAAGCCCAGGCAACCAGGCATGTGGGCTTTCTACTGAAACTGCCTGTTTGGTACAAAGCAACACTTAGAAACATTCAAATCAACAAATTTCATTTTACAGTGAACTGTCCTAAAAGCTACCTTTTTAAGTAAGTTGTTAGTGACATATATGCTTATATATTTAGCATTCAGCTGTCAATAAACTATTCAATAAAGCAAAATTTAAAAGCTTCAGTGAACTCAAGCATTATACAGAGGCTTTTTTTTGGTGGAACCAGGGATTGAACTCAGGCCCTTGTGCTTGCCAAGGAAGCGCTTATTCCACTAAGAAGGCTTTTTTTTTTTTTTTTTTTTTTTTTGTCTTTTTGAGACAGGGTCTCACTATGCAGTTCAGGCTGGCCTTAAGCTCACTTTGTAGCTTGGGCTGGTCTTGAACTCACAACAATCCTCCTGCCATAATGTGTTTGGTACAGGGTCTCACTATACAGCTCGGACTCATTGTGATCCTCCTGTTTTAGCCTCGCCGTATAGGCCTTCGCACCACACCAGGACTGGTGGCCAGATCAGTGCGCCCAGGGTTCCAGGGATCTAACCCTGGTCCCTGAACAGGCACTTAAGTCTGCTGAGCTATCTCACTGGCCCTATTTATAAAGTGCATTTTGTCCACTTTTTTACCAAACTCTACCCATAATCGTAATTTTCAGCTTTAAAACCTGATCCTGCCTAAAATGATACTTACTTTGAACAAAATTTACAAAATGTCATAGATACTATTATGATCAATAGTTTAGAAATAAATGCTTTCTTATGCTCTTTACATAAAAGCATGTTCTCTGATTTAATTTTCCTACAGTGGCATACTCCTGCACCAAGTCATCTACACTCTCCTACTCAGTCTTCCATGTTTCTAAAAACACTAGTCTGCAAGATGAGCTGGAATCCTGCCAATTTTTCCCTAGGGTACAGCAAACCTCACCTCCTTCTACATAATTGCTATAGAAAGATGGTCTACAACAAATTATGTAACAGACAAAATGTAGTTTTTCATTTAAGCTTTAATATTGGTTGAGTAATCTGCTTTTTCCATTCTTAAAGTCACATACAATTGAAGGCTGATACCATTTAGAACGTATACAAACTGGTTTTACTAAACATATCTTCAAGACTAAAGAATCTGATGACAATAATTGCATTTGAATGTTATTTTGTAATATTTAGAATATTTCACATTTTAAACTTTGTTCGATCACAGTACAAATCTGTAAAGCAATTTGGCAGTGTCTTGACACTTAACACGTTCAATAATCCAGAATACACAAATGACTGGATGGCTGAAAGAACAAAGATGCAGCTTTAGGGTGAGCATCCAGATATTTTTAAGTCAACACTGAGGAGGTCATTACCCCACCTTAGAAACAAACTAAAGTTAAACATCACAGAAACATGTGTAAGTAAAATTATAATGATACTATTTTTCAAAGTATGTTTCCTATAGACCTTGCATTGCACAGACTAGAACACATTAAAACTATCTTTTTCTTGGCATTTTTTTTTTTTTTGAAAATTTCATCAAGATCAGGTTTCAAGTCTGAACAAAATAAACAGCAATACTACCTAAAATTATTAAGAATTTTAAGAAAGTTACTTATAGTAACCAACCATGCAATTTTTACACAACAGTAAAAACTTTTTCAGACATCTTTTAGAAACACTGACTCAAAAAAACATATATTCTCTTTTCCCTGCTTCCCAAGATACACACACACACACACACTGTTCTGTACAAAAACTACACTGAATTACAAGGAGTCAAGCAAAACAGTTTTCTGTTTCATTCTTTGGGACAGGGTCACGGTTCGGGCTGGCCTTGCACTAACAGGATGCTCTTCCCTCAGCCTCCTGAGTATTAGGATCACAGACATGCGCTACCACAGCCAGGCAAAAAAAAAGGCATTTTAAAAATCTTTTCCAAACCTGTAATATGCTATTAAAGTGCTTTCATTTATAATCTTGCCTGACTCAAAAATATTTTGTGCAATACATAATGCAACCATAATTCTAAACATAAGAAAACCCATGACATTACTTCCCCAGTTACCAAACAAGCTAGTGACAAATAACAATAACTATTTGCAACTGACAATTAACAAGACATGAACTCTCAAGTACATATAATTAATTTGGTTATACCAAATTATCTTCCAAAAATCAAATAAAGCAAACGTTTCTAGAGTAACTGAAAATATTAGCATATTACAACAGAAGAGTAAACATAGGCTGACAAAGGCACCTAGCAATTCTCTTCATGTAAGAATAAAATTCGTAAGTTAATAACTTTCTACATGCTAATTTCTAAATTAAAAATCAGACTACAGAGCCAGCCAAATAGCTCAGCAGATTAAAGCACCTGCAAGCAGGCACAGGGACCAGGGATTCAATCCCTGGGCCTGCCAAGTGGGGCCGTACTGAGACAGAGGCTGGGGGTGGTGGCATGCATCTGTAATCCCAGCTCTTGGGAGGCTGTAAACAAGGGGATCACTAGAGTCATATCTAGTAGTGAGACCCTGAACACCCTGTAGACCCTTCCTAAACTACCAAAAAAATCAAGACTGTAACTCAATAACTTTCTCTGTAGATTAACTCAGGCTATGATACTGTGTAGAATACAGCTGCTTTGCACAGATTTTATACATGCTAGCCAAACTGAATTAATAAGAAAAACATTCAAATACAAGGGAATGCTGCTACTTTGAATTATAAATGATCATGGGTATCTGCAATATAGTTCTGTGAAGTTTTTGACTCCTCAGAGGAGAAACTAATGTACGCTATAATAAATAAACAGATATATCAAACTTCTGAAGAGATTCAAAAGAAAAACAGGGCCGGCATGATAGCTCAGCGGTCTAAAGCAGCTGCTTAGGTAAGCTTAGGCAAGCACACAAGGACTACAGTTAGATCCCCGGCACCACGTGCCACGTCAGCCCTGTCCCCAGGATGGGCTGAGCCGGTCACAAAAAAAAGAAAAAGAAAAAGGAAAAGAACATAAACACAACTTGTACTTCAAATAATCCTAAGGTACTCTGTTCCTTTAAAGAGTAATTACCGAGGCCGGGGAGATGGCTCAGTGGAATAAGCGCTTCCCTGGCAAGCACAAGGGCCTGAGTTCAATCCCCCAGTTCCGCTGGAAAAAAAAAAAAAAGGGTAATTATCTTATTTAAAAGCATAGAATAAATCTCTAGCTTTAATAAAATGCAAGTTCTTTCAAACTACCAATTCTTAAAAGCCAGAATCAACTTTATAAATCTTAAAATGTATCTCAGAAAAAAAAAACATTTTCTCCCTTTGCTATTCCCATTCCCAGGATATGTATCAGTTCAATCAACATGCCCATCCTTAAAAAAGCAAATAAGCAACTTATACTACAGGATATATTTAATATTCTAATTTCAAGCAACTGGGAAAATACTTCTCAGATTCATTTCACCTCAACAAGCTGTTAATAAATTATCTCTTCTTTTTTTCTTGTAAGGTGTTGCTTTTGTCCATGTGAAGGCACCTATAATATGGACACATTGAAGTCTGCTATTAAAAGAACTTCTGATTGTAGCTGACCATATATTTGCAATATACATACAAAATCTTTCTCAAATCTGCCTTGGCAACCTTAATAGATAAACTGGAAAAAAAAATCTATATATACACATAAATATTAATAACATCAACATTAATTGGAAAATTTAGTTTGACAGACTACCTGTATTAAACTGAGAGCTAACAAGTTAGTCTAGAATTCTGCAAAAAAGTTAATCACAAGAGTACGTGGGAAAAAGCACTAGATGACCAAGAAACTTGTCCCCACTATGGCATACTCAGAGTTATGCTGTACAAGGTACAATACCTTGAATTCTCTGTGCATTACCTTCCTTAGCCATTAAGCATAGCGCTAGGGGAACATAACTAGTTCTACAGCTCTTCCACAGCTAATATTTATGACTCAAGTTTAAAGCTATTGAGTAGCGACTTCATATACAGATAGCATCACAAGTGATAGTGTTATCATTAAACACAGTTACAGTCCTCAAAAGTTTTACAGTTAAGAAAATAAAGCATCAAGCAGTAATTGAACTCAGACAAAATGTGGGTAAAGTCTACTATTGGCAAACTACTACTTCCTTGCCCCTCATCCCGAGCCTCTCAAGAGCCTTTTTAATACAAGAAATGAGAAAAATTCATCTGATCATCTTGTTTTCTCCTAGTAAGTCTCCAGTTGACCTATTAAGGTGAATCGAAAATTCTCATTTTTCTCATCTTGTTTTCTCTTTTCATTTCCTCTGGGATATTAACAAAAGATACTGACTTAGACATGTGAGTATCTCCAATAGCTAATACATAGGTACAACACTGAAAAGGAAACAGAAGCACATATTACTTATTCACAATTTTAAGACTACTGGCAGAAGTAAACATGCATCTTATCTGATGGACTATAAAGCTACAATAAAATGTTTAAGAAGTTGAAGCACTTACTTTGGCATTTAAAACTGAAACGAAAAAGAATTTTAACAGCTGGGCATGATACACCATGCCTGTAATCCCTACTAGGGTAGCTGAGGCAGGAGGATTTTAAGTTTGAACCCCAACATGGATAAGTTAATGAAACTTCAACCAAAAATAAAAAGGAGTGGGGATACAGTTCAGTAGCTGAGTGCCCCTGTACTCAACCTCCAGCATCTCTAGAACAGCTTGATTTTGAAGAACTTAGTTATTATCCAAATTTGGCACTGTGACTGTGAAATCTCAAGACTAGGCACAAGGTAAAAGAAAATACTAAAAGATAAAGTGCTTTAGAATTTGAAAACTTAAATTTTATGTTACCTAACATTGTTCTCATGTGAAAATCACTTTCAGAAGTGGAGCAGGGGTTGTTGTGAAGAGTAAAGGAATGCACATAAAGCACATGTAACAGTGCCTGGTACATGACAAGTGCTCACCAGATATGGGCTATCATTAACTAAAAACTGAATGGAGGCCCCTCATATGTAAAAAACCATAATGAAATACCATTAACGTGTGAAACCAGAATTTGGTGATGCACAAGCTGAAATCTGGAGGTAAACACTGTAAATTATTTAAATGCTCTAATTCCAATCTTCCACAAAAGTTATGTGCATCAACTTACATTAACTTAAAAATGTAAGTCAAATTACAAGACAGAACAAAAAGAATTTCCTGTTCTTGGATTGTTAACTTTACAATGCTTTTAAATTTAATTTTTAGTGGTTCAAATTCAATCAAGAGTATAAAAACAAGATCCTATCACATCATGGTGAATATCCAATTAACATATACTTAACACTAACTACCTCATCCCAAGAACAAAATCCTTATTTAAACAGTATGGCAACAAAAGAAAGTGCAGCTAGCCAGCTTTTCACAAAAATACGCAGAGTAAAAGTCAAACTTCCACAAAACCAATTTATTAAACAGGTTCCTCTTTTAAAAGAAGTGCAAATTGTTGGAAACTTACATATGTTTACATCAAAAGCTTGAGTTTTAAAAACCCTAACTTCCCACTTTGCAAGAGACTAAGTGCATTTGTCCCACATAAGTTTAACCAACACCTTAAATTTGCAAAGATTCTGAAAGTTAGTCTTTCTAATGATAGTGATCTTCTCAATGCAGTGTAAATATTAAATATTTATACCTAAACCAGCCCCTAATACACAGGTCATTCTAATTATTTGCTAACTTAATGAAACCTTATCTCACATACACAACATAAAACTAAAAATCGGTGGCGAAACTACTAAAAATTAATTTTGAGTTACAAAAATTCATTAATCATTGCGTAAAGGCTAAACACAGAAGACAAGATTAAATCATAACTTCATAAAAAATTTGACTTGTTTTAACTCCAAGAAAACATAATGCAAATATATAGCATACACATATAACTAAACACTAAAATTTCAGTATTGTGTGATTCATACATGCTCTCTTCACTGCAAAATTAGAAGCTCAAGCTAGACAGCTTAGGGTCAGCCCCAAGAGAAAAACAAGACACATCACACATGTTTATCTACATAAACGAAAGTCTATATAAATCTTATGTATAAGTATGTATGCAGCCATGTATCTTGGATAACTAAGAATTTAAACAAAAGATACTTTAAGCATTTTTACATTTCAGGCAACCACCTTCTGGAATATTTGCACTTACTGTACGTATTCTGCAAGCAACTCTCAGGTTCTTAAGACTAATCTTTCCTAAACCATCATTATTGGATTGATCCATCTTTGGCTTTCTCAACTTTTAAGTGACTACAAAACCTAATATAACGAATGAGTTTCTACCAAAACCAAGTGATACAGAGTTCTACTAAAAAAAAATTCTTACCATGTTTTACCAAATATGGAGTACTTGTTTCAACTGATGCTTTGACACATCATTTTATCCCTTTAGCCTCAAGATGAACTAAATACAATCCAGTGTTAACATTAGTACTATTATATAGACGCATGGTGTGTACTGTTGAATTTCTATTTCACAACTAACAATTGACAACCATTGTTCAACCAAAATGCTACAGTGGCAAAATGAGTTTTATTTTCGGGACATTATTTTGATAGTGAAATGTGAGCATTCTAGCTTTGGCTTCTGGGTAAGCATTTCCTCTGCCTTCGGAAGATAACAGTAAATACCGATCCTAGAAAAACCTGGCCTCAAAGAAATTTCGTTATCTCTAACCTAACTCTAAAGATTCCCGGGAAATACCAAAGAAGGGATGATCTCCGCCCAGGCGTCAGGGTTATCTCAGCTACAAGAGACTGCAACTTTGGGCTCCGAAGGGCCCCCACTAGCATCATGGCTGTTGCAGACCGATGCGCAGGAGGCGGCGGTGGACGAGGAAGAGGCTGGTTTGTTTACTTGCAGTCCGCACCACCGCCGCCGCCAGCAGCGACAGCATCCGCGGATCAGCCAAACCCAGCATTTTCCGCACATTTCTATTCTTAGCACACAACTCCCAAGCGGATCAAAACCCCACTACTATTAAAAACACAGACGAGTTCGTTACCCACCTCCCACACGCACACCCCCACCCCGAAGCGCCGTCTCCCCCAAAGCGCGGCGGCGGGGCGGAGTGGGAAAGGAGACCCCGGGGACGCCGGTGCATCCTCGCCGCACCCCACCCAACGCGCGTAGACAGCCCAGCAGCGCCCAACGCGGCAGACGGCCCCTCCCCCCGCAAACACCGACCCCGGCGCCGCGCGCGTTATGTAACCTCGCCGCCACCCCCGGCCCGCCTGACTGGCGCCCCCTCCCCAGACCGCGCGCCCCGGAAGGACCAGGGCCCGGACCGCGGGGTGCAGAGCCGGGAGGCGCGGAGCCGGAGCAGTCCAGACACCCGCGGTACCGCTAGGCCGGGGACACCCCTCCCCCGAACCCCTGCGCGCCACCGCCCCCCAGCTTCCCCCGGAAAGTGAGGGGGTACCGAGGTCCTCCGCGCCGTGCCAGGCATCCCCCGGCCTCCACACCCACACCCGAAGCCTCGGCCGACCCAGCCCCCGCCCACGCCCCCGGCGCACTGACAACCCAGATGCCCCTGCCTCGCCCCACCCGCCGCCGCCCCTGGCCGGAGGAGGCCCGGCGGGAGCCAGGGCCCGGGTCCGGGCCGAGGGGAGCGGGGAGAGCGCGCAGGGCTAGGAGTGGGGGGCGGAGGCTGTTACCTGCAAAGGCGGCGGCGGCCCCGCAGCTGCTCGGGCGGTGGCGGAGGATGGAGCTGGGGGGGCGGGGGGAGGAGAGGGGGCGACTCGGGGGTCCCCCCTCCCTCCTCCTCCCCTCCTGTCCTCCCCCCACCCCGCAGAGCCTCTGGCCCCCTGGAGCCCGGTGCGGCCGGCGGGAGGGCAGGCGAAGGGCTGCCAGGGAGGGAGGGAGCCGGCCGGGCCGGGCCGCGGAGCCGAAGCGGGAGGCGGCGGCGGCGGCGGGAGGAAGGAGGAGGCCGGGCGGCGGCGGGGGGGGGGGGAGGCGGAGGAGGAGGCGGAGACTCTACATGGGAATCGGATATCGGCTACAAATTCAATTCATCACCAGAAAACACCGCTCGGGCGGGGGCCGGGCGCGCCGGCGGGACGGGCGGGGGCTACGGCCCACGGGCGCACGGAGGGGGCGGGGGTCTGCGGCCTGGTCGGGCCGCGCCCGAGCGACCCCGCGCCGCCCCGCCCCCTTCCTCCCGCTTGGGGCCGCCGCCGCCGCCGCAGCCGCGGGGCTTGTTGTTGACTTTAAGGAAAACTCCTGACGTCAGGGGCTGGCTCTCGGCGACTGGCGGGAGCGGCTTCCCCGCGTCCCCGTCCTGCCCGCCGCCTCGGCTCCCCGCCCAGGCGAGCCCTTGTCCTCAGGCTTCCCCGCGCCCCCCGAGCCCGCAGCGCCCCACGCCCCTCTCCTCTCGCGAGAACATTCCCCCAGCCAGCCGGGGCCGGGAGCGGAGCCGTCGTGCCCGTTCCCGGGCGGGAAGTTACGGGTTTCTCCGCGCGCGCAGAAAACGCGACCGCCCGCGGCGGTGCCTCCAGCGCGCCTGCGACCCGAGCTGCGGGCGGGAGCGCGCAGCGTCCCCGGAGGCCGCGGCCCCTCTAGGAGCAGCGCCGCACCTGGAGCCGGTGGGCGGGGCCGACCTGCCCCCACCCTGTGCACCTAAAGAGCAGGGGTCTGGCCCGGAGCGGGGGCTGCACCTGAGCGGCCCGGCCCGCGTCCCCCAGGCAGGAAGGGCTGCTGCACCACCCGCGAACACAGGGTGCAGTGGGGTCGTAATTCACTGCAAGATCACAGCCGTTTTAGGGATATTTTCCTGGACTTTGGGAAGCCATGATGTTACTGCATTCACGACCAAGACACCATTGCTTGTGAAGTTCATGGCTCCTAAGAATATTTGCAGTGGAGACAGTTTTTCCAAAACACCATATTTTGCCACATATCACACTCCATAAAGTTTTAAAGGAAGCTTTTGTGTCTTACAACTATGTTTGGGGCTGGGAAGATATTCAGCAGCACGGTGCCTCCCTGGCAAGCGCAGGTCCTGAGTTCAATTCCCAGTACCAAAAAAAAAAAAAGTTTTATCTCTGCTGGCAACACCCGGTGGGTACCCATATTAATAGGCCCTGTGATTCTAGCCTTGCTGAGGTACCTGTTTTCTCCCACTGAATGATTCTTGTAGATGCCAGTGTTTTCAACGTGTAGAAGAGTTTCTCCTGACAAGCATTTCCTTCTCTGCTTCTCCAGGTCCTTCCTTTCAAACTATATTCCCTGATATTTGTATAGTGAGTTTTATTGGTACATTCATGACCGTATCTTTTCCCTTGTGAAATGCACATCTGTTGGGGTTGTGGTCAGGAGTGAGGAAGAGAAAATGTCTTGTTTTCATTGAAATTTGTTTTGCCTGACCAGTCTAGACAAAATTGGGCTTTTGAACATACCCAATTGGACTAGGGATATTAAAAAAGGAAAGAAGGTACGCAACTCGTCATAAAGTCCTCCAATGCGGCCTTCCCCTCTTTCCGTATTTCCCAACAGGCAGTGGGCCGATCAATAAGCAGACTGAAGATATGATGGTGTGCACCTGTAATCTCAGAACTCCGGAAGGATGAGTCAGAGAGGTCACCAGTTCTAACCCAGCCTGAGCGATTTAGGGAGCTGGTAAGACCCTGCCTCAGAATAAAACAAGAAGGAATTGGAGATGTGGCTCAGGAATAAGGTCCTGGGTTCATTCCTCAACATTGTAAAAATGAACAAAAATCATACACTATTCATAATTCTATTGTCTACGAATAAAATATACATAATTAGCAAATTGTCAGACTCCTAACAATCGACAAAATGCTTCAGTTGCATGTTCCTTGCTGTAAAACCCAAATGTAGGTCAGATTTCTATTCTGTTGTAGCACAACCCAATTTTATTTTTAAGATAAAACAGCAACACTAAAAATACTCAAGCTTTTTAAAATATTTTACTCTGAGAGAATATTTGTACTATTAGGAATTACTGATTTACTAGCTACCACTTATCAGTGAAATTCCATTTGTTTCAAACAAACTTATGGCCGGTCTTGAACTCACAGCAATCTTCTTGTCAGCCTCCCAAGTGCTAGGATTACTGGTGTGTGCCACCCCAACTGGCTGTAAAACTATTTTATAAACTACATTTGGCTTTGTGTGTTTGAAAAGAGTTTAAACTTTACTTATTTTTTTCTTAGATAATATTTGCCTATGTTTCTATGATAGAGCTGTTACAAAAACAAACACAAAAGAAGTATATTTCTCATCCTGCTAAAGTTCTGAAGTGGAGATAGAAAGTCTCCACTGAGCATTAACATTTAGGCCCAAGTTCCTTCTACTTTGGAGTTTTCATGTGATCAGCTTGTGATCACATCCAGTGGGCAAGGAAGGCTTTATGAACATCACTTCCACTTGCATGTGCCCAGAAAGAACTCTCTCAAACCATCAAACTATGAGACAGTTCACAAAATGGATGCAGCTCAGGAAGAAAAACAGGTGGGGGGAACAGCAAGGCAGGCACTGCTGCAATTGGTTTCCAAATAACTGTGTTACTTCTACAGCTGGAGTTAGTGAATGGACCATAAAGGGAGACCTGTAACTTACAAAGAGGCCTAAGTAATATACTACCTACGGACCAGATATTGTGTTCTCCCAACATTCGAATATGGAATCCCAACCTCCAATGTGAAGGGACTAGAGGTGGAGCCTTTAGGAAGTGCTTAGGTCTGGGGGTGGAGCACCAGCCCCAAGAATAGTGCCATCAAAAGAAAAGACAGAGAACTGGGTTCCCCTCTCTACTCTCCACTTGGGAAGTAAACAAGAAGACAATTATGTGCAAACCAGGAGGCAAACCTTCACCAAACACCAGAGGAGCAGAGGACTGGACCCTGAACTTCTAGCCTCCAGGACTTTGACAAGTAAACTCCTATTGAAAAAGTCACCCAATGTGTGGGATTTTACCATAGCAGCATAAACTAACTAAAATAAAGAGTCCACTGCAGTAGCTATCTGTACTAGTTGTCTTCCTCTTTTGTATGGATGTCTTTCTTATACCATGGGCCACGTGCCTGTTTCAGAACATGCAAACCCTCCTGAGAACCAGATTATGTCACTAATCTGGTGCCATGTAAAACTGGAATACTTGAAGCACTGTGGAAACTTCCCACTTCATGGTCAGTTTGTTTTTCCCGCTATATAACTAGAGTATGAATGAAAAACCTTTTCATTCATATTCTTTCTCAGAAAGTTAAATCTGTTGGCCACTGAAGCAGTCTGTATTTTATATTTCCTAAAATATGACACTTGGGTCACAGAAAGTTACTGACCACAATTAACTGCACATAGAGCTCCAAGCTACAATTCATGTTCTAATTCCGAAGCAAAGCGCATACATTGTTATTATTCCCAGCTGAGCAGTAGAATCGTGGTGTGAAATAAAACCAATACATATTATCTCAGAGCTTCATTTTAGTGTATAATTTTATCTTCCTGGGGTCATGTGTATCTTTACTTGTTTCAGAGTCTGCTCAGGAGGAACTGAACTTCTCAGTACAATAGCTAACAGTAAAATGATAACCATAAATTTCCAACCTTCACCTGGCTAATTACCTACACTCTTTCTTCAGTTATCTTATGTAAACACAGTCATGTTCCTGAAAGCTTCCCTGTCTATTTAACAACACAGTCCCTTCTACTAAGGAAAGTACTTATAAAATCACCTGGAAAGTTTGAAATCCACACCTGACCTTTTTTTTTTTTTAAAGAGAAGTTGGAGAAAAAAAAAATTTTTTAAAAGAGAGATCTTGGCCACTAAGACCAGATTTTATTTATTTACTTATTTATTTCTTATATTTTAGGGAAGAGTCTATAGGATGTTCAGGGTCTTACTACTAGATCTGACTCATAGTGATCCGCCTGTTTACAGCCACCCAAGGGCTGGGATTATAGGCACAGGCCACCACGCCCAGTCTCAATTGCCATCTCAGCACACCCCTGGGGCAGGGCTGGCATGGCAGGCTGGGGATCGAACCCCAATACCTGTGTCTGCTTGCAAGCACTTTAATCCTCTAAGCTACTTGGTCAGCACTATGACCTTTTAAATCCTCCATGAGATGACTCTGTCTTCTCATTGATACCAGTCTGCTTTTTTTAGTAGGAGAAAATCCAGTCTCTGAATGTTTCTGTTGACCTTCAGACACAACTATGGCCCCTTAAGTTACAAATACTATCTGGATTCAGTAATGACATTTTAATCCAAATACTGAATTTGCTTTAGAATTCAATCATTCTTTAGGCAAAAGGCCCTAGATGGGAGAACAGGCAGGCTCTTCTCTACTTGTCCATATCATTTCTCTCTTCCACCCTACAAGCCAGTCTCTAGATAAAGAACAAAACAGTTCAGCTGGCGCCATTGTTAGCCAGCTTTGCAACACTCAGCCTGGCATGCAGGACCAGCTACCTGATGCGTACAGCATGGTGCAAAATGGTAACTCTCCACCCCTTCTTGGAGAAGAATTAACACTTTCAAGATGGTGACATTAGAGCATTAAACCAATGACAGGCTCCTGTACCTTGCCAGTCCCTGGAGCTATTATGTGCTTCATGAAAGCTGACTGACTGACTGTCCAGGGGTTCTTTAGACTATTGCTGCTGGCTTGTCTACTTTCAATCCCTGTGACTTGGTGATGCACCTTTTCTTCCTAATTACCCTCAGCTTCTGTTTTCCTCTGCCTGCTAGAATCCTTTCACACACACACACACACACACACACACACACACACACACACACACACGCGGAACCTCCGCAGGCAATCCTAGGTGGATTCAAGATGCCTCTAGGCTAGTTCTTTCCCCTCCAAGGAACTGGGCTATAGGGAAACAAACAACCTACCTACGGGTCATTCTTTCCCTCTTAGTTCTGCACAAAAGCAGTTGGGCAACCTGTTTTCCAGTTTCTTGAATGGAAGTCAGACCTCATTCCACAGAATCCCCCCCTGGCAGGGATAAGCTGCTTATGATGCAATGGAAGCCCACAGAAGCCTCCTGCCCTAGGCCAAAGAAGTATCTTCCCCCTCCTCCCCTCCAAGGGTAGTGAGCACAGCTTTCTCATTAGCCCTTCATTTGAATTTTCTCCACTATTTTCTACCTTACAGCAGATGAAAATATTTAAGTCCTAGACTACTTGGAACTACTTACTTCATAAGAGCACCCTAGCTAGAGATTTCGTAAGTTTTTTAATAACATCTTGGGATCTCAGTTGAAATGTCAACTTTGAATCCTATTAAAAAGCATATTCCCTCTGTGGCATAAATATTTTCTCTATTTATTTGGATATGTGCTCACATGTATTAAAAAATTATCAGCTATTACTGAATAAAATATATTTAGATTAACAGGTGTTCAAGCAAAAAAAATTAATTAAAATAGTATCTTCACTACATTTGTTTGTATTTCTGTTTAACAAATGTGTGCCAACAAACTTGCCTTTTTCAAACATTGTTACCTATATTAATGTTATTAAATATTTTTAGAGACTCCTGCCCCTGATGAATGTCTCAAATGTTTTTCCTTTAAAAATTTAAAATTGAACACCATGAAAGTTTATCTCTGAAGATCCTGTGACATAGGATCTTCAGAGATACAAAATCAAGAACAAAAATGCAGAAGTACAATTTGTAGGAGAGCTGGTTCCTGGACAAAGGTTAAGTTGAAGAGCAAAACAGGCATGAATCATAAGTGGTGAATTCCTTTTAAAGCAATGTAAAACAGCCCTGATTTCCAAAGTGGAATTACCATCTGTACTAGTCACCCTCCCACTTTGGGAACAAGATACCTGACATACATAGCTTAACAGAGGCCAGGTTTGTTTGAGCTCACAGTTCAGAGGTTTCCTTTTTGGTCAGCTCCAAGGCAGGAACATCCAAGTGGAAAGAAGGGCCTGATAAAGAAAAACTGCTCACCTGACAGCCAGGAGAGGGAAAGAATCCCAAAAGTAAAAAGACCTACCCTTCAAAAGCATTCCCACCCCACCCCCTTTCCTCCAGCTGGTCCCCAGCTCCTATTAGCCATTCACCGATGAACTATAAATACTTTAGATTCATCTGGTAAAGAGTTTGGCCCCTTCCCAATCCAAACACCTTCAGGTATCCCCCGGTCAAATTGAGTCAGCCATCAAGATTCACCATCATACATTCCTTTGTTGTATAGTAAAGTATTGAAAAATTCAGACAATTTTTAAAGTTTGGTATTTAAACTGCCAATCTTTTCCTTATTCCATCCATAGTGCTATTGGAGACTTTAAGTATACAAGATTCAGCTAATACCAATGTAATAAACAAGTGTCCCTCTGGCCTACATTAGAACCATTTGCTACTCATCTCTTCTGAAAAGTTACTTTCGTAGAGCTGTTTTCGTCTTCTTCCAAGTATCTAAGAAAGTTCCCAAGTTACATGACATCTAATTTATTTATTTATTTTTGTCTTTTTGAGACAGGGTCTCACTATGCAGTTCAGGCTGGCCTTAAATTCACTTTTTAGCTCAGGCTGGTCTCAAACTCACAATAATCCTCCTGCCTCAGTCTCCCTAGTGCTGGGATTACAGGCATGCGCCACCACGCCCGGCTTAGAACCCTAATTTATAAGCAGAAGCTTCCCTACATAATCCACATGGGACAATTAAGAAAGAGTGAAGACATAGGCAAAGTGTCCCACTTTTGATATTGCTAAAGCATTTGCATCTTAATTTTCATGGCTTTTTCTCAAATCCCAGGTCAGAAATTCATAAAACCTACTTGTATATTTGCTCAGTGACCCGGTCTTCCCTGATCAAGTTTTGAAGCTTAAGATGATTCAGTTCATGTGTTGACATTCACTCTAACTTAATTCCATAGCGTGTGCTCACCCTACACAGACAAAGGGTGAGAGCAGATGTGAGTGTAACCAGGAGCCTATTTAAGGTGTTCTATCAACATGGGAGACTGGCATAACTAAGGAACTATAAGTAAGATAAATAAGCACAGGACAAAGGGATATGGAAACATACCAAAAGGAATGATTAAGAATGGACTAAGGGGATCTGGGGAGATGGCTCAGTGCAATAAGCGCTTCACTGGCAAGCACTAGGGCCTGAGTTCAATCCCTGGTTCCGCCAAAAAACAAAAAGAAAAAGAAAAAGAATGGACTAGGGAAAATAAGTCAACTGAAAGAGAGGTTAGTGACATTTTGGATGAGTGCTCAAATGAGATCAGAAGTCAGAGGTCAAGCAGTAGAAAAAGAGAAACCTCGAGGTTTGCTACAAGAAAGTGGGTGCAGGGAAGATTTTGGTGATGTGAAGACATGTAAGATGGACTTGAAGAATAATCATGAGAGGGAGGAAGATCGCCTGAATGCAGAGATTGTAGAGAGGAAAAAAGAGGAAGAGTCTCCAGAATAAAGTGTGGTGGGGGACTGAGGGTTCATTAGTGGCCAGAGAAGTGATGAAAAGAAGGAATGAAGGATAACGAAGCTCACATTTCTCCCCTTCTTGCACAGGAAAGTGTGTGTGCCTGCATGTGTGTGTGTACGTACATGTGTATTTTTGTGCTCACATGCATATGTACACTATGGTTGTTAAGAAGATTCTTAAAAAGCAAAATTGTGAAAATTTAAAAGGCAAGATTGTGAAGATGAGCCATTTTGTTAGAATGGGAGTATGCCCAGTGGATTTCTAGATAGACACACTGGTTGCTGTGGTTTAGATGTCACAGTTCCACCCAAAGGTTCAAGTGTTAAAGGCTTGCCCCGAAGCCCCATGCTCTATTGGGAGGTGACAGAATCTTTAACAGGCAGAGCCTAGTGAGATATCCTTACATCACTGCGGGCATGCACTTAATGGAAATTGTAGATCAAAGCTCTGTCCTCCTTATACTTACCTGGCAGGGGAGATACCATGATCACAAAGCTCTGTCCTCTTTCCTTTTCTGGTTGTGAGGCAGATAGTTTGGTTGCAACTTCTAGTCCTATTGTGATGTGCTGCTTTGCCCATACCAAAAGGGACAGCAAAGCGTAGACTGAGACATCGAAAACTGTGAGCCAAAATAAATGTTTGTTCTTTACAAATTGATCAGCTCAGGTATTTGTTTGTTTTATTGACAGAAAGCTGCCTGCCACAGTAATTAACACAATGGTTGACATAGTAGAGTACTCAGACTATGCCAAGTATTAGACTCAACATTCTACCAGAATCAAGTGATTTAACACCAGAGGCATTTGGGAATATAGAAATATGGAAGTCTGATACAGGATTTGCTCTTAGGATAGAGGTCTGCTTTAGAGAATGGAATAAGTTACACAAAGTGGTATTGTGATACAAGAATGAAGCTTTGGGAAACACACTCCACTGGATGGCAAAAGCAGATGTAGAAAAAAATAGCCATAATAGGTAAGTCAAGAGACAAAAGGAGTTGTGAAAGCCAAGGCAGTAGAGAGTTTTAAAAGGAAGACATGGTTTGGTAGTGTGAGTGTTGCACAGAGATCACATAATAGGTCAAATCTGATATATGCCTACCAAATCCTACAAATAAATAGGAAGATGATGGTTTCTAGGTGGAAGAAATGTTGTGGAGTGATGAAGGTGAAATCTTCACTGAACAGAGTTAAATAAACAAAAATAGCACATTGAGAAAGAGGATAGTGGAATGATAAGGAGAGGAACTGATACTTATTGAAACATACAAATAGCCAAGTTATATTTCTCCTTCCATGTGGAAGGACAATGTAGACTGTCCCTGACTTGTGATTTTTCTCAACTTTATGACAGTATAAAAGCAGTGTACATTTAGTAGAAGCCATACTTCAAGTCTTGACTTTTGATCTCTTCTTAGACAAGCTATATGTGGTATAATATTCTCTTGAAACCCTGGGCAGCAGTAGCAAACCATAGCTCCAAATCTGCCGTGTAGTCACGCAGGCTAACAACTGACACCCACAGAGTTCCATGTTGCTAAGCTTGGATGTTCAGTAGAGTAGTCTTGTTAAATGCACTTTCAACATAATGAGATTTTTTTTTCAACTTCTGATGGGTTTGTTGAGATGTAATCACATCCAGCATAGATAGAAAGCATGTAGTAGACAGGGGGAGATATTTAACAGTGACCATACTTCATGAGTTGAAGGAAGAAGGGCCAAATGACAATGCCTATTGATTGCACATAGAATGAAGAATGGATCGTAATGTCTTATGTTCAAGTTGCTTGAACATAAGTTGACGCACATCTTACATTTGAGCTCTTTCAACGTACTAGTGGACGCTGCTGCCACTGCCTAGCCCTGCAGCCCCAGCCTTTCAGAATTGACATGCATCTTCTCCTAGCTGCTGGAACTGTTGGTAATTGGTACTTTTTAATTAAATTGTCTTTTCAGGAGCTTCCCTCTACTGAGAAAGCCACTTTATCTCAGGTTGCATCCACTTCCCAGTGAACACACAGTCTGGCGGTGCGAGGTCCAAGCCTCTAGCCTGAGTTCAGAGTGGTTCCAGAGCTCCACCTCTACCCCTACATTGGTAACTGCTCTTCTGGCCTCCGTGCTCCGTGGGATCAGGTAAGGTCTTTTGTTGTGATTACACCACACTTTCCATCTACTCAATTCTTCCTCTTTCACTCTCCTTTTGGTATTATCCTGGCCTCTCTTCCCACAAACACCATCCAGATCAATCTCCATCTCAGAGTCTGTCTCATTGCAAATCCTCCTGCAGAAAACACAAAGAACACCATATTGAGAGCATCAGTTCCTTAAAAGCGTGGTCTGCACTATCTGAAGGAATGTCATGGTGTAAGGCTCAGTGGACCAACAGCTGTGTGTGATGGGAGCAACCACCTTTCTTCCTCTCTCTCAATTCCCTGTGGATTCAGATTATACTCCTGCCTTATCCCATTCCTTACTCCTTCATTCCAACAGAATCTTATGGGCGACCTTAGATTCTGAAGGAGAAATAACTGGACACTTAGCCCATTCTGGAGTACACCGTGTTTGGAGAATAAGGTGGACTGAATGCTCTCTTACACCAAGAGGCCTACCCGTAGGGTCTGGCCTATGTTTTCTGGTTGCAGGGCAAAATCTTAGAAAATATACTTGTCTGCAGGCACAAGGGAACATTCTCTAGTCTGGTTTTTACTAAGGCAATGCTGATACTGTCTTCTCTGTTGTCAATTTTGTATTGTATTTTTCTACCTTTGGGAGGGAAGGAAGACACTGAGTGCTCTTTCAGTGAGAAATGGCAAGGAAAGAGTGTCAAGGAATGGGAAGAAGAAAGCTGATGTGGGGCGTAAATGTAAGAAAAATGTGACAGCTCCAACATTAGAAAATGCCTATGAAGGGCCGGCGGTATAGCTCAGCGGACTAAGCGCTTGCTTAGGTAAGCGTAGGAACCAGGGTTCGATCCTTGCTTCCGCTTGCCGCGCTGGCCCCGCCTTCAGGTGCGCTGAGCCGGCGATTGGAGTCCGGGCGTGGTGGTGCGCGCCTGTAATCCCAGCACTTAGGGAGGCAGAAAGCAGGAGGATCACTATGAATGTG
>PVKA01011446.1:0-60923 GCA_004027165.1 Ctenomys sociabilis
GCTGATGGAAATATTTTGTGCTGTACACAAAAGAATAACTGAAAGACTACTATTGTATACCTCTTATTCTCCTGTTTGATTGTTTGCCCTATTTGGTGGGTTCTTTCCATTCTCGTTTCATAGGGTTGTGAACATTTTGCTCCCTCTCTAGAACATCATTTAGTAGTCTGTGTAGGCTTGGCTTTGTCATCATGAAATTCTTTTTTTTTTTTTTTTTTTTGTCTTTTTGAGACAGGGTCTCACTATGCAGTTCAGGCTGGCCTTAAGCTCACTTTGTAGTTCAGGCTGGTCTCGAACTCACAACAATCCTCCTGCCTCAGCCTCCCGAGTGCTAGGATTACAGGCATGCACCACCACGCCCGGCCTTTAGTTGCTCTTTGTCATGGAAGTATTTTACTTCTCCGTTATACTTGAAAGAGAGTTTTGCAGGGTATATCAGTCTGGGTTGGAATTCATTTTCTTGCAAGACTTGAAGTACTTTGCCCTATGCTCTTCTTGACTTGATGGTTTGTGAAGAGAAATCTGCTGTTATTCTGATGGGTTTTCTTTAAATGTGATCTGTTTCTTTTTTTTAGTGGCTTTTAGTATACTGTTCTGGGATCTTGATTATTACATGTCTGGGAATGGTTTTCATTGGGTTGATGTTATTTGGAGTTCTGTATGCTTTGGTTACATGAATGTCAGGTTGTTGCCCCATATTTGGGAAGTTTTCTGCTATTACTTCTGCCCATATTGTTTTTATATCATTTGTATTGACTCCTTCCTTCTCATTGATGCCTATTAGTCTCACATTGCTCATCTTTGCATCATCTTGCAGATGTTGAATTATTTTTTCCTGCATCCTAGTTGTTTTTAAGAGACTTTGTTTACTTTTTCATTAGCTGCAATGGTGTCTTTAAGGTCAGAAAGTCTATTTCATTTTCACTCAAATGGATTTGCCAACTTGTGATTAAGGTTTTAATTTCATCTATATCACTTTGAATCTGGTTCATACATTCTATTCCTTTTCTATATTGCTTATTCAGGGGTTCCATCATTTTTATATTCTGCTCTATTTTTTTTTTAATCAGTGTATTCTCTAGAAGCACTTAGTAGTTCTTTGATTATAGTTATCACTACTTTTTACCTCAGAAATTATTTCTGATCTGATCTCTTCTATACCTTTCTGTAGTGTTTCTTTACTTCCAACGCTGTTATTTCAGAGATTTCAGGTGTGTGATTTCCAATTTCCTCTATGCTAGTGTCATCTGCATTAGTACTGGGTGGACAAGGGGCCTGAGACTGCTTTTTGTTCCTTCTCTTTATCATTTTGTATACTTTTGACCTTTGGTATAGAGCTTAGATAGAGTTATTACCTTAGCACCAGGTCCAGATCTATGAAGTTCAGACTCCTCCAGGTGGGTGTGGCTTGGGTCTGGCCACTGTGTTCCACTTCTTCCTGGTGCAGCCTTGCAGGTGAGCCCTTTGTGTCACTCTCACAAGATATTCTGCTCCTGAATCATCTGGGTGGGTCTTGCCTCTAGCCTCTTTGCAGGGAGTTCTGCTGAAGAGTTCTACACTGGGCCTGCACTCTGGGTCGATTCAGGTTCTGGCAGCCCGGGGTACTCTCACTCACATGCAAAGAAACCAATTTCCTAAAAGCCGGGTACCATCTAAGTCTGTGATTTCTGGGGACATGGCCTGGTTTGTTCTGCCTGGAAGCTTTTGGGGTCTTCCGTGTATTCCTGGAGTTCTGAAACCCAGCATGACCCTGTTTTCACCCATGAGGTCCTTCACTCATGGAGCCTTTTAATGGAAGATTGATGAATCCAGGTCTGGGGTTCTATTGTATTGCATTGTATTATACTGTATGTATGTATTTATTTATTTATTGCTGTTGTTGTTGGTACAGGGTCTTGCTATGCAGTTTGGACTCATAGTGATCCTCCTATGTCAGTCTCCCCAGCTCTGGGAGTACAGGCATGTGCCATCATGCCCACTTTCAGGGCATAGTAAGTCTATAGAGGATCAAACTCGGGTCTTTGTGCTTGCCAGATAGGCACTTAGACTGCTGAGTTATCTCTCCAGCCCCTGGGATTCTATCTTGAATGAGTTTATCTGACTTTTCTTTCTGGAATTCTTGTTTAGCTGATGCTATTCCTCTTATTTAGTTGAACATCTTGAATTTTCATCTTTTCTAATTATCAAGTTTTTGTGTTTCTGTTTTGCCCACTGATACATTTCTTCGATTTTACCTTTTAGGACTCAGGAGATGGCTCAGGGGAATGAGTGCTTGCCCGGCAAGCGCAGGGGCCTGAGTTCAATCCCTGAAAAAATACATATCTTTTAATCCTGTTATTTTTTCCTCTCATTTTATTTGCAGTGTCCACAAGTTTTTTTCTTGTTCCATGAATGTTCTAAGGAGTATCCACATGTGTGTCCATGTGCATGTATGTGCATGTGCGTGTGTGTGTGTGTGTGCGCATGCGTGCGCATATGATACCTAATTCTGCTAGCTTGGCTGGCTTGAGAGATGCATAGGAAATGAGTAGAACTCAGTTCTGGATGTGCCTGGGTGGCTCCAGGGCTTTGCCCTTGGGGACTCCATCTAGCCCTCACCCCTTCCTCTCTGGCTCTTCCTCCACTCTCTGCCTTGTGGCTGCCTCAAGGTGAACAGCTTCCCTCTCCTACCTCTGCCCTGGTGTCTCTGCCTCTGAGCCCGCTGACTATGGACTGAATCCTCAGAATCTGTGAGCCAAGATAAAGCTATACTCCTATAAGATGCTGACATCAAGTACATCGTCTCCACAATAATAAGAGACCTGACTAAGAGCATATAAATTCTTTAGGAGCTGGAATGGGGGTCCTCAAGCACATCAAGTATACATTCTAACTTGAGCTCTCCCAACCCTGAATTGCTATTATTTCAAAGTAAATGCATTTTGTTCTATTACCTCACGATGAGGTAAAAGAACTCTTCCCCCTTCCTCCTCGCACTGGCTGTTTTTTCTGATTACTCTCTCTCTTCCAAGGTTTGTCCTGGTCCACTTGTGTGGTGGAGGAGCCCCTGGACTGCCCACTGGGTCCTTGTGGTTGGTGTATGAATGAGGTGCAGGAACCCTGTCTGGAAGTATCAAGCCGTGAGAGGGCTGAGGATAAATGTGCTATACTACATCCAGTGACCTGGGAGATACTTCTCTGACTCTCTAGTTTTTCTCCTGAGCTGGACTGTCTTCCCCAAGATGACCCTTCCACACTCCTGCTTCGGACAGATTCTGGGGAGGTGGCGGCATTCCTAGAGAGCTATATTCCCAACCTCTCCCCTTTACATTTCTTATTTGAGACAGAATCTCACTAAGTTGTCTAGCATGTGATCCTTCTGCCTCAGGCTCCCAGAGTGCTGGGACTGTGGGCACTGCTGTTCATCACTAGGCTTCTACACCTTCCTCATGTGACTGATAGCAAATCGCCTTATTTGGTCATGGTTGGGCCTGGGGTTCTAAGCCTTGGTTAGGCCTTTCCTGTCCATGTCCCAGTCTTCACTCTTCTCCCTCAGGTGTGCTCTCTGTCTTCCTGCTTCCAGCCCCAACAGAGCAGATCTCACTGCCCTCTCTCCTGCAATCTCCTTCCTTAGTGCTGCCCACAGGTGCTGTCCAGGTGCCCAGCCATCAGCAGTGTTATGCAGAGTACCGCATCTTCCAAAGCAAGCGGGGGAGGGAATAAAGGCTGTGGACCTGTCCTGAGAGGATGGCAGGGCTGGGACTTGAATTAGGAGGAAGAGGAGGCGGTGACAAGGTGGGGACTGTGGCCCTGCTTTGTCACATCAGAAGAGCTGATCCAACCCACAGCGAACCCTGAGGAGGCCTCCCATGCCACAGGAAGGCCGAGAGAAGGCCTGAAATTCAGATTATTTTTGCTACTTGGGAGCTGAGGGGAGAGTGAGAGGGGGCAGCAAGAGCAAACGGGAACTGAGGGGAAAAGCTTGGCTGCAATCTTTGGTCAGGGACAGCTCAAGATATAGAGCTAGATTTGAATAATATTTTCTCTTTTGTATGCATGGGCTAGACTAAGAGACTAAGGAGACTATTTGCAAATCTTATACAAATTTAGTTTCTTATCTAAAGGAAATGGCTGCTTTCTCCTCTTGTTTTTACCTCTTTGTTTTTTTTTTTTTTTTTTTTTTGCTGGAACCAGGAATGGAACCAGGGGCCTCCCACCTGCTCCACCTCTGAGAGGCCCGGCTCCACCGCCCTCGCTGCCCCTCACTGTAAGTGGTGGGTGCTCTGGTCAGCATGCATCCGCTGCGCACAGCAGCAGACTGATCACACAGCACATGGGATCTCGCAGCCTCCTTCTCCTGGGCGCTGGGGCACCCTTCCCACCCTCCAGTAATTGCTTTGTGTCATTCATGTCAACCTTGCTTAGCTCTCACCTCTGAGAGAGAAGGGTGGTGCTTGTCTTTCTAAGTCTGGCTTATTTCACTGAACCTAATGCCTTCCAGTTCCGTCCCTTTGGCTGCAAATGACATCATTCTTCTGTAGGCAGAATGATACCCCCTCATGTGCAAGCACCACGCTTTCTATATTCATTTCGTCTACTGCCAGTGCCTGCGCCACTCAGCTGCTGTGAATGGTGGTGCCACACGCACGTGGGGCAGCACAGCCCGGCATGGAGAGGACAGAAGGGGGCTCCCCACCGCACCCTCACATTCTCTAGCACCTTTCTCCTTTCCTGGCAGTGTCATTTCTGTGGTTTGCCTTCATTTTTGCTTCAGTAAAAGGATGGAAGCAGGTGGACTGGTGGGGAGGCAGGAGCAGATGGCTCTGTAGAGAGCGTCAGTATCCGAGAGTCAGGGAGGGAGAGAAGAAAAGCTCTTTTCCTTTTCAAGGTCTCGTGTCTCTTAGGATTCCAAAGCTCTGCTAGACAGATATTGGACACCCACTTCAATGTGAACTTCTGACAGCTGAGTTCTAAAAATCAGAGCTGGGCGTGACCGATGCCCAATTATAATCTCGGCAATCAGGGAGGCTGGAGCAGGAAAATTGCAAGTTGGAGCCCAGGCTGAGCAATTTAGTGACATAGGGTGACTGTCTCAAAATAAAAATGAAAAGGGCTGAGGATATAGCTCAGTGCAAGGGCCCTGGGTTTAATCCCCATTACCACTACTGTCCCCCCCCCCCCCAAATCTGATGTTATAGTCTGATAGTGTGGTGCATTTGAGGCAATTGTTAAACTACTTTCTAACACTGGTGTTTAAATGATGTCCCCCAAGGGCGTAGAGTCTTAAGGGAATTGGTGTCTGGCTCTGCCCAAGATAGAATAAGGGCTGGCTCCACTCTGGGTCTCCAATTTTCCATCTCTCTTTGCACTCTCCCTTCCTCTCTCCCTCTCTCTTCTAACACAGGAAAGCAAGGCCTTGCCCTGGGCTGTAAAATCATCCAGAGATGAGATAACTTTTTAGAGTACAGTTCATAGCACAATGAAGTGGAAAGTACAGGGAATTCCCACATAGCAGCCCCCACCATGCATGCACGGCCTCCTTCAAGGAATCATTTTTCCCCCTAGTAATGGGGATTGAACACAGGAACCGCACTCTAAGCTACATCCCCAGCCCAGTCCCTCCACTCTCCTTTCAGAGACAGGGTCTTGAAATTGCCCAGACTGTGCTCAAACTTGTGGTCTTCAGCCTCCCCCTCCGAGAGTGCTGGGATGACAGGTGCGCCCCACCACATCTGGTTACCCTATGAAATAAATTTTGAAGGAAGATCTCCAACTGAGACTTGTTAGTGACTGTAAGAAGGGCAAAGCACTGAATGGTGCTGCTGATCCCAGGCCCGAGGACAAGCAGGTTGGGGTTCCCTGTGGAGGCGGCCTGGCTCGCCATCGTCACGTGGGGGTCCACCAGCCTCTAAGTTCGTCGTCCTGGGGCCCTCTTCTGAAGCTCTGTTTTTCTGTGTTCTGTCAGTTTTCCTTCCCTCTCACCACTTCCAGACATCATTATAACTGGATCTCTCAACCCTCCCTTATTGAGGTGAACAAGGCCTCTCAGGGCTCAGGGTGAAAAATGAGAGACAAGGATCGCATGAGTACAGGCTCCACTCACTAGCGCAACAATATTAAGTTACGGATCTGTAGGCTCGCTACATATTATGTGTAAGACATGAAACTCATACACTTATAGTCCATGCTTATTCATTTTATAGTTTCATATTTAGCCATCGGTAAAATATATATTTATTCTGTTATTCATAGTTATAATGGTGACTTAGAGGCCAAAATGTTTTAACACCGAGAGACTTATGGGCACAAGATTTATTTAAATTATAAAATCAATTCATATAATGCACATTTGCTTCAGAAAATATGCAAGGGCAACCCATAACATATGTTCAGGGAGGTAGCTCAGTGGTCTAAGCATCTACCATGGGAAGTGCAAGGACCTAGATTTGATCCCCAGTACTTCATGCCATGTCTGCCCCCGAAACCAGATGGTGCATATCTGCAGTCCCAGCGTAGGGGGGCTGTCAGGAGGATCACTATGAGTCCCAACTATGTACCAAGGTCCTGTACCAAATGAATAAAGAATTAAATAATTTGAAAAATCCAAGCATAAAAAAATTTACATTTAGAATATATTTTTTAAATATTGTAGGTGCATGAATTGAGCAAAATAATCCAATGTAGGCCAGTAATCCATTTTGCTCAGTTCATGCACCAACAATATTTAAATGGCAAGGGAATACCCTTCTCTGACAAAACTAAGCAAAAAAAAAAAAAAAACAGCAGGGGGATATAAATGAAGGACCATTTTGTATCTGTATTTACAAAATGGTTAAGATAGATATACCACTACATTCTCTTAATTTAGTGAGAAGAAAGATTTACACTAATAGTGTTTGGACAGGATATCATGCCTGTATCTGGTGCTATGAAGAACCACTATGAAGACAACAATATGCAGTGTATGAATTATTGAAACTGCACCACTAATCGGTTTTGAAACTGTCTCATTGCTATTTGTTTCTCAATAAAATTAATTTTTAAAAAAGAATATAATTTTTTGTAGATATAGCATTAGGAATTAAACCAGGGTCTTTGCAGAAAGCTACATCCCTAGCCCCCCCCACCCCCCTTCTGAGATAGAGTCTCACACTGTAATGTAGACTGGCCTTAAACTCACTGCAATCATCCTGCCTCAGCTTCCCATGTGCTGACCTTACAGGCATATGTCACCCCATTCAGCATCCCTAGTCCTTTTTATTTTTATTTTTTATTTTGAGACAGGGTCTCGCTAAATTCCTGAATTTCCGAGCTGGGTTTGAACCTCTGATATCCCTGCCTCGGCTTTCCAGAGTTCTAGCTGGGATGAATACTATTCTGTACTGGAAGTGATGTGAAAGTACGGTTGGAGATGGTGAAGGAAATGATTTAATATTTCTGTCAGAGAACTGTAGTTTTGCTTTTAAAAATGAGTGGTGGTGTCAAATTACTATGGTGCTTAAACGCTAATGGATATAGAGTGATACAACGGTTTTACTTTGGAACATTCTATGTTAACCATCTTCAGATACGTCCTCAGTGCTACCATGAAAAGGTGCAGCTGTCATTTCAGAACGTCCAAAGGGATACACAGGCTTCCGTGCTGTTTAGGGCTAGGTAAGGAAGAGTTTGAGGACTGCTAGTCTACACCATTCTTCCACTGATGCACCAACTCAACAGTTTTCCTGTCCCCAGGGCCTTCACAACCTCGAATGACAGAAAAGATAGACCTGGCAGTGCTTACAAGCCCAGGGGATTCCTAGTCCGAAGTTTCCTGAACCCCATGCCTGACGAGCTGCTCAGCACAGAGCTGGGAAGTACTGACAGGGTCACTGCTCAGTGGCTTAAACTGGAGAAACCAAAAATAAATCAGTTCCCCGATCTCACAGCTGAACTATTTCATGAATGTGTAGTTACGTTTCCGTCGCCATGGATTGACGAGTTTAGCACTGAGAAACATATCACAAGCTCTATTCCAACAGGTTTCCTCTGGAGAGCGCACTTGTTGCCTTCTCAGCCTGGCCAGAGCTGTGGAGGTTTGTAAGGAAATTGACTGAAGTGATTTAATTAACCTGATTTAATTAACCTCTGCCTCTGGTCAGCAGAGTGACTATACACTGCTCAGTGAGCTTTCCCCAAGTGCTAGGACTTTCTCTCTAAGAAAATTAGGAAAATGGCTAGAAATAGGCATCTGCCCACTGGGATAAGAAGCACTGCAAGTACTGTAAGTTGTTTCTTAGGACCTGCTCCTGGACATAAAAATACATGGATGAAGCCGGGCGTGGTGGCATAGGCCTGTAATCCCAGCACTCGGGAGGCTGAGGCAGGAGGATTGTTGTGAGTTCAAGACCAGCCTGAGCTACGAAGTGAGCTTAAGGTCAGCCTGAACTGCATAGTGAGACCCTGTCTGAAAAAGACAGACCAAAAAAAAAAAAAAAAAAAAAAAAAAAAAAAAAAAAAAAAAAAAAAAAAAAATATATATATATATATATATATATATATATATATATATATATGGATGATCAAGTCTCAAAGAAAATGAGTATTTGCATGTAACCAGTGCACAGCTTTTTGTATATTTCAAATCATCTCTAGACCACTTATAATATATAATGCTGTACAATGTAAAAAAGTTGTGGCTGGGCGTGATGGCGCAGGCCTGTAATCCCAGCACTTGGGAGGCGGAGGCAGGAGGATTGTTGTGAGTTCGAGACCAGCCTGAGCTACAGTGAGCTTAAGGTCAGCCTGAACTGCATAGTGAGACCCTGTCTCAAAAAACAAAACAAACAAACAAATAAATAAATAAAAAAGTTGTTATACTATATGTTTTAGGAAATAATAAAAACTTATATGTTCAGTACTGTGTGTGTGTGTGTGTCTGTGTGGGTTACTAGGAATTTGAACCCAGGGCCTTTGTGCTGAGCTATATCTCTATCCTCTTTGTATGTTTCATTTTGAGACAGGAAATTGCTAATTTGCTTAACTGCTCAGTCTGGGCTCAAACTTGTGATCTTCCTGCCTCAGCTTCTCAAAGTGCTGGGATTACAGGTGTGTGCCACCATGCCTGGCTACAGTTGTTTTAAAAAAGTATTTTCAGTACATTTCATTGAGTCCATGGGCACATATGCCATGGATACAGAGGACCAACTGCTCCCAGCCACAATGTGTGAAATTATTCTTACTCAGTCTGGGAGGTTTGTAAGTGACAATGCCTCAGTTAGTGAAGGGCAAGAAGGATATGTTTCACTATGAGATTTAAAAATATGTAGCTTTTTTTTTTTTTTTTTTTTTTTTGGTACTAGGGATCAAACTCAGGACCTTGTGCTTGCCAAGCAGGCACTTATGCTACTGAGTTATCTCCCTAGCCCTGCAGCATCTTTACAGACCTCTCACAATATTTTTTTAACTTTAAAATTCTTTCTTGCTGGATATAGTGGGGGCACACATCTGTAATCCTAGCATTCAGGAGGCTGAGGCAGGAAGATTGCTGCTAATCTGAGGCCAACCTGGGCTACAACATGAGTTCAAGATCAGTCTAAACTGCATAGTGAGACCCTGTCTCAAAAAGACAAAAAAAAACAACATTCTGTCTTTGGTTTGATGCCTTACTTGAAGATAACTTTAGCTTCCCAAGCAATTGTAAGAGTAATTTCAGAGCTGGAGATAGCTTAGTGGTAGAGTTCTTCCCCCCAGTATGTAGTTTGGTTCCTAGCACTGAAAAACAATTTTAAAATCCTGTGTACCCTTTACTAAGTTTCCCACAATGGTGCCCATCACCTTGTGACACTACAGCACCATAACAGCCTTCAGCCAAGACTCAAGAGTGTTTCTGTCAGTCAGACACCACGCACCTCCACACCACACCTGCTGCCCTCACCCTATACCTGCTCCTTCCTTGGTAACTGCTCTCCTCCATTTCCATGTTTTATCATTTCAAAATGCTGTCGCTATGGAAGCAGGCAGTACATGACCCTTCTGTTGTTTTTCCCAGCATCACTCTGCCAATGAGTACACCAGTAGTTTGTCCCCTCTACTGCTGGGTGGTACTCCGTCACGCAGCAGTACCATCTTTGCCTAGCCATCCCATAGTTGAAGGTTGTGATTTCTAGCTTTGGGCTATTGTTAATAAAACTGCTCTAACAATCACACACACAGGTTTTTGTATGACTGACTGTAGTCTTCATTTCTTTGGGAAACGACCAAGAATTCGATTGCTGGGTCCTAGATCATTGTATATTTAATGATTTTTAGAGAAATAGAGATCAGGCAAAATTCCAAAGGCACACACTCAGTGATATACAGTGCAGGCGCATTTTATAGATGAAAAGATCTAGTCTATTCACAGGGGAGAAAGGCTTGATGACAGGCAAAAGGACTAGCACGGGCTTATTGTTGCTTCACACACCTTAGAAATTTTTGGATAGGTTTATGTCCTGAATCTGCAGTTTTTAATAAATGCGCAAAATTAAAATTCTGATTTTTCTTGTCTTTTTTCTACTTATCTTTTCTATCCTGACTCAGGATACTTGTTTTATTTTTATTAGTTTTTTTTTTTTTTTTTTGAGACAGGGTCTCACTGTGCAGTTCAGGCTGGCCTTAAGCTCGCTTTGTAGCTCAGGCTGGTCTCGAACTCACAACAATCCTCCTGCCTCAGCCTCCCTAGTGCTGGGATTACAGGCATGCGCCACCACGCCCGGCTTATTAGTATGTTTTTGATACATAATGAATAAATTTATTGTAGGAAGTTGATACATGTGCGTATTGCATCTTAGTCCTTTTGTGCATGTTTAACTTTCAACAGACTTCCAAAGTACGTTTCAGAGAGGCTGTGCCACTTTATATTCTTACTGGCAGTATAGCACGATAACTGCATCCTGTCTAGCATATGGTATTGTCACTACTGTCTAGCATATGGTATCTAGCATATGGTATTGTCACTGTTTTTTCACTTTAGCCCTTCTAATCAGAATGATACTTCACTGTGCTATAATCTTTTTAATTTATGTAAATTTTATTTTTCATAAGCTTTTTACCTGTAATATCTTTTCTAGGAACATTGATTAAAACATTTTATTAGGCAAAAGTACACAATGCACATGATATAGTACTTTAAAAATGTAAAAGCATGTGAATGAATCATGAATTCTGCTCTTGTTGCTTCCTGGGTGACCTCCTCCCCAGGGGCCACCACTGTACCGGCAGAACCACAGGAAACTTTCCACCAAAAATAAAGGCTCTGATCTCAGTCCAGCCACTTCTTCCTATTCCAAGGCCGTGACCAGGAGCAGCGAAGGCTTGTCTCGAGCACCTGTCACTTCTGGGAATGCTGGCTAACTTCCTTGCTGCGGTCAGCGGTTCCACGTGGGGACCTACAGTGAAGCGGGTGAAGTCACTTGCTTTCCCTGCCCCCACCCAGCGCAGTGCCGTGTCCATTCTCTTGCTATTTCTAATCTGCTGAGGGCTGGGAAACTATATAATGGAGCCTTTTGACATTTGATATTCAATAAGAATCAATAAGCACTTTGGCGAGCTACTCAAAAGACCCTTGTCTTCTTACCTTCCGAGTTCTGAGGTCTGGTTCCAAGGGCTGAAGTTGCCAGAAGGGTGACCGTAGCCCTGTGTATTTATTTTCCAAAGGCAAGAACTGTGATAAATCAGATGATGGAGGGCATGTTTGGCCATTTATCCAATTAGAATACTCATGGTGTCATTAAATGATTGGAGTAAGGATAAATTGAATTTGTTACTGTTTTGTTGTAAAATGAAGAGATATGCTGGATTGGGCTTAATTCTCCAGCCTAGATTTTATTTATTTACTTTTGTTTTTCTTTCTTCTTTTTTTTTTTGTGTGTGTGGAACTGGGGATAGAACTCAGGCCCTTGCGCTTGCCAGGGAACGCTCATTCCACTGAGCCATCTCCCCGGCCCCTTTTATTTATTTATTTATTTACTGGGAATTGGAACCAGGGCCTTCAAATTGCCTTATATCCCTAGCCCTTATTTTGAGACATAGTTTTGCTTCATTTTAATACAGACTTGTAGAGTAATCATACAAATGATATTAGAAAGAAGATTCCTGGGTAAATCATCTGTCTCAAATGACTCATTCTCAGTCTCACTAGGACAAAGTTCAAGCTTCAAGGAAGTTTTGTATAGCATTTTCAGTGGCAGTTTTCATGTGAGTTGATATGAAATCAATTTTCATTTATTTATTTATTTTTTGGAATGCATTGCTAAGATTCAGCCTGGGGGCCTCACACGTGGTAGGCAAGTGGTGTACTACTTAGTTACACCCCTAGCCATAAAATATTTTGCTAAATCAATCCACAGACTGGCAAGTATTATAAAGTTGAACCATGAGGCATAGGTGTCCTTAACCTCCTCCTCTTCCTCCTTCTTCTCCTTATCCTCCTCCTCTTTCCTCTTCCTCTTCTTCTCCTTCTCCTTCTTCTTTGAATGAGGTTCTGCTCTGCACCTCAGGCTGGCCTTGAGTTCACTTTGTAGCCCAGGCTGGTCTCAAACTTGCCACAATCCTCCTGCCTCAGCTTCCTGAGTGCTGGGATTGCAGGTGTACACCACTGTACCGGACTCCAGCTGCTTCTTAAAGTTTCCTGCGGGTCTCACTTTTAGTACCTCACATTGGTGATGAAATTTCAGTATGAGTTTTGGTGGGGAACAGAGCAGCACCTGTTGCCTGATAACAAACTAATGGGAGGACATGGGTCCATATAGCCAAATATTCATTTCCACGTCTTTTGTTTTTCATGGTCTATCATAGCCAGCTTGCATTGACAATCACTGGTGTAAATGCTGACCTGCCTCATTGACGACCATAGGCATCTTCTAGAATGGAGCTTTCCCTCTTGATGACTTTGACTTTGTTCTTATTGTTTTGAGACAGGGTCTCATTGTGTTACCCAGGCTGGCCTCAAACTCGTGGCACTCCTCCTGCCTCAGTCTCCCAAGTGCTGGGATTACAGTCATGCACCATGACTTTGACTGTTTTCATCCACAAGTATTTTTGTTGTTGTTGTTCTGTTTTTGGCACCATGACTTGAACTCATGAGCTCACACTTGCCAGGCAGGTGCTGTGCTACTGAGCTACATCCCCAACCCCTGTCATCCACAAGCATTTACTAATAGTAGACCCCATATGGGTTCAGAGGTGATAAAGTGAATTAAGTAATTGTCTGAGCAAAGTCACATACAGTACTAAATCGGGATTATGGATTTAAAACTAAAGGTCTGTTCATTCTCTCACTGATTCTGTAGGGGCCAGTCCTTGCCCTCAGGGGCAGCGCTGGGGACACAACTTCGACTGCACTGCTATGGTTTGTGCCTAGATGTCCACCTAAAGCCTCATGCTGTCATGAGGTGGACTTCTAGCTTGTAACTGATTCATGGTCCATTGCTGGGATTACGGGTTGTGAGAGCTACATCTACCCTTATATACGCTGTAAGGCAGGGAAAGAGGCTTGCTTCCTGCTTCTCCTCCCTTTTTGCTCTTGCTTGTGCTGTTTTCTGCCTCCATGAACTGCTGCCCTCTGCTATGTACCCCTCTGCCTTGGAGCCAGCTGATTATGGTCCAAAACCTGCACAAACTATGAGCTAAATAGTTTCCTTCCTTAATTGTAGGTGTTGGCTATTTTGTCTCAGCAACAATAGAAAAGTAACCCACACATGCACTTAGGCAAACTGATAGAAAAACAATGCCAGTGCACAAATCAATAGGAATGGAGCATTCGGGCCACAGAGTTATTTTTGGGCACAAGATCCACATTCCACTTTCATGGCTATGCTAGTGTCAGATTTAGCAGCACAGTAATGCCTCCCAAGCTTAGTTACTAGGAAGCAATTTGGGCATATGTGTTATGTATGTATAAACATGTGTACATATATATCTTTTTGTATGTTACTTTTATTTGTTACTCTATACAAGTTTCCAGGTGTTTACCAAAGGTTTATCTTTCTTGATCTTAACTTTATTCCTGTCCCTTACTTCTGTTGTCCTTATCTTGTATGACTAGTGTTTAAACAGGATATCCTGTCTGCTTCTTGTACTATGGATAACCACTAGGAAGATAACAATGTAAAAAGTATTAATTATTGAAACTGTACAGTGAAGATAACAATGTAAAAAGTATTAATTATTGAAACTGTACAGCTTTAAAAAAAAAAAGGTATACAGCTACATTCCCTTAATTCAGTGAATAGAGGTATCTGCTCTAATAGTGCTTGTGAATAGAATATCATGTCTGCACCTTGGATAATAAAAAACAATATGCAATGTATTAATTATTGAATCTGTTCTACTAATTTGATTTGAAACTGTCTCAGTGCTATTTGTTCTTCAATAAAATTATGGAAGAAAAAAAAAAGAAATTTCTGAAGTTTCTTCCACTTCCCATTTTTTTTCCTACTCTCAAGGCTTTGGGAATTTGAGCTAAGAGTCTTGGGTTTGGGGCCAGAAATTATGGTTTCAGATAAGAGAGATCATTTATTTCTCTAAAATCTGAAGTCTTTCTCTCTAAAATATGATTAATAATGTATTATCCATGAGAATGTGAAAAAGTAAGTTAGCTCTTTGTAAGAAAAGTTTCAGAACAAAAGGCAAAGATTTTAATCTAAAAGTTTGATACTTTTTATGGCTTGTGTCTAGATGTCCCCTTAAGCTTCACACTCGTCATAGGTATGGGCTTTTCAAGGGTGGCCGGATCTAGAGTGTGTGACGGTGGGATAGATGGATGGTGCAGGACTAGGAGCAAGCTCACTAGGATTAAGGGTGCGAGCACTATCTGCCCTGGGTACCAGGATAAGCTATAAGGGATGGAAAAAGCTGCAGCCGTCTCTTGCTTGCTTTGCTACCTCCCACTGGCCAGGAACTTTTTCTCCTCTGCTGGTGTCTGCCCTGCCACCCTGTCTTGGAGTCTGACGACTATGAATAGAAACCTTTATAAACTATGAACTAAATAAACCTTTCTTCCCTTAACTTTGGGCATTAGGCATTGTGTATCAGCAACATAAAAATTATCCGACACAACACAGATTTTTTAAATTTTATTTTTATTTACTTTGTTTTTGTGGTCCCGAGGGCCAAACTAGGGCTTTGCACATGCTAGGCAACAGTCAAGTGCCAGTAACCTCCAGCTCTTGCTAGGTTTTTGTTTGTTTGCTTTTAATTTGGTAGATGTCCTCAGCACTGACAAGCACCCTGAAAACACTAGCTCACTGGATCCCAACAAAGGCATGATATGGTCATTGTTATCACCATTTCCACATTCACAGAAATCCAGAGGAGCAAGTAACTGGTCCCTAATTCCCTAATTACTGCTATTCTGGTAGTCAGGGACAGAACTGGAAGTCAAACCCAGGCAGCTTGATGCTAGAGTATAGTGACAATTACATAGTCACTGGCTATGAAATTGCTGCTTATCTCCACCCCTCCACCCCACCCCCACCCTCACCCCCGCTGTGAAAACTAAAGCCAGGGAGCACTGAGCCTCGCTCTCCTCTCTCCAACCTTTTTTGGGTTTTATTTTGAAACAGGGTCTGGCTAAGTTGTCCAAGCTGGCCTTGAATGTGTGATCCTCCTGCCCAGCCTTCACAGCTGCCGAGCACCTCATCCTGCGGGGCTGCTTACTCACTTCTGTGTCCCTTCCTTGCTTAAAAACCGAAGGTGGCTCTTGAAGCCTGAAGAAAGCAATACAGAACCCTGACAGTAGCAATGCGCACTTCCAGCTACCTTCTTCACTTCTGGGTCTCTCTCCTCCTCCCTCCCACACGGCCACACATCCCCCCCTCCTCTATCTTTCTACAATCTCTACCTACTCTGCCTTCCCTCCTGACTCTTCCACAGCTACCTTTCCTCCAAGATCCTTCCAATGCTGAGTGCTGAGTGCCTCCTCCTGAATACTCCTGCGGTTTTCTTAAGCACAGCTGACTGACATCTTTCCAGAGAAATCTTCCTCTCCTCTCCTGCCCTCCTATACAGCAGGTTCTGGCACAGATGGTAGTTATTTCCATATATACCAACTTCCCTCCCTACTTAAGGAGTAGCCCCATGGAGCTACAATTTGATTTTTTCACAGAATTTTAAAATTTTATTAAAAATGCAAGCTATTGTTCTTTCGACACTTGCCACAAAAAACCAAACACTGCAGTATATTTTGAAAATGAAATTCACCATTCTAGCCTCTCCTGCCTAGCTCCTAGCCTAAGAAAGCTGTAGTTAACAATTTGGTATTTATCCTTCTAGTCCTTTTTGACATGTAAACAATTATATATAAAGACATAACAAAATTTTATTCCCAGAAATAGGACTATATTATACCTACAGCTTTGTAGCCCATTCTCCCTCCTTTCCCTCTTCTTCCTTGTGGTACTGGGGATTGAACCCTGAGCTACAATCCCAGCCACCCCACCCACTTATAAAATTTGATACAGGGTCTCACTAAATCTCTAAATTGCCCTCAAACTTTTTATCCTTCTGACTCAGCCTACCTCTGTGTCATACCTCACTTGTAGCTTTATTTCTAAACATATTTCTCTCTCTCTTTCTCTCCCTCCCTCCCTCCCTTTTTCCCTCCACTGGGGACTATACCCAGTGCTTCATGCATGCTGAACACATGTTCTACCTGTGATGTGCACCCCTATCCTGACTTTGTTTTTTTTAAATAGCAGCACAGCATAAATCCATATAAATATAACAATACTTACCTGTCTAATCCAACCAAGAGAATGATTTCCCATTATGCACAATGCAACAGTGAATATATACAACTACATGTTTTTATGTGCCTATCTGTAGGATGTACCCTTTAACGTGGAATTGCTAGTTGAAATAGAAAGGAAAGTCTAAGTAATGATAAATATAAAAATGTGGAAGGGAAAGTGTCTTGTTTTTGTCCTTCTGTATCCTTTCAGGTCTGCCACTACACTTACTAGTGTGACCTGAGGCAAAGAGGGCAACTCTGACACCAGAGCTCTATGTAGGTCTGGATCCAGGTTTGTATCTAAGCCTCAGGTGTATGGCATAGTCACCTCATCATTATAAAATAGAGAAAGAAATAAACAAATATAAGGTGCATTCAAGGAAAAATGGTAATCCCTTCAGATTATTATTCAACAAATAAGACCAAACAGAACAATGGTAGTTTGTGCAATTTTTCTAGAAATGGTAGTGTAGAACTACTCATACTTTGCCATTAAATCAAATAACTACTTATACAGTGACTGGCTAACATCAGAAGTTGTTATGGTTTGTGTCTAGTTGTCCCCCCAAAGTCTCATGCAGTGATGGGGCAGGCTTCCAGAGCTTGTGATTAATTCTTGAACCAGTGCTGAGCTTATGGGTGTGAGTGCCGTAGCCGGCCTGGGGCAGATAGCCTGGATGTAGTGAAAGTGAGAAAGGTCTGCTGCCTCAGTCCCTGCTGCTACTGCTCCTCCTGTTTTTGCTCTTGCTATTTTCTACCACCATGAACTACTGCCCTAGACCATGCGCCATTCTGCCTTGGAGCCAGTTGAGTATGGACTCCACAAACTAAATAAACTTTTCCTTCCTTAATTCTCAGTGTTCAGTATTTTGTCCCAGCAATGAAAGAAAAATAACCAATCAGAAGTACAATGTGTGACCTTGGAGGTTTTTTTTTTTTTTTTTTTTTTTTTTGTCTTTTTGAGACAACAGGGTCTCACTTTACAGATCAAGCTGCTCTTGAGCTCATTTTGTAGCCCAGGCTGGTCTTGAACACATAACAATGCCTCAGCTTTCTGGGTGCTGGAGTTACAGGCATGTGCTACCATGCCCGGCTATTCTTGGAGCAATTTATCTTTGTGCAAAATTAACTGGTTTGAACCAGGATCAAACCAATGACCTTGGCCTGTTCAGCCCTGCACTTTCTCCAGTGTAACTGGCTCCAACTGCTGCCGGAAACCTTATATAATGAGGGTCCCTGAGGACAGAGAAAACAATACAGCTCCCTGAGGGGACACTGCCACACACTGGAGGTTATCAGGTCATCTAGATAACCAGCCATTCACTTTGAAAATAGACATACAGCACATAAATAAATGGCTAGGGTAGAGTAGGCTTTTGGATTGGATTCTACAGCTCTGGCCAGTTGTCCCCACCTTCTCAGGACAATTCCTGTTCCAAGATTCATCTTTGGGTTCTAGAATCAGCTCTGCCATGAAACAGCTGCACAATTTTGAGCAAAATGTTGAATCTCATTTTAGGTTGGTTCCTTTTCTGGCACCCCACTTCTCACAGATAAGAGTTGTGCTGGCAGGGTTCAAAATGTGTTGATCAAGAGATGGCAAAAGTATGAGAAGCTTGACATGAAATTACACGATTTCACTTACAAGAAATATTAAAAACAAGCAAATCCATTAAGCAGATGGAAATGTACTTAGGGCTTAGCAGGGGCTGGGAGAAGAGAGGAATGGGGGGGGTCACTGCAAGGAGTGATGATTTGATTTGGAACTCTTTACTGGTGATAGTGGCTCAACATAGTGAACATACTAGATGCCACTATACACACTTTTTAACATGGTTAAAACTGTGATGTTTGTGGTATGTATAGTTTACCACAAGAAGAAAAAAAGTAAGAAGAGGAAAACAGTTCAACTTATCCCTGCTCAGTGGCACAGAGGGGGTGTAGTGGGTCATCTGAGGAATCACTGGGAAATGCAGGGAACACAGGAGACCTCCGTGAGTGCAGCCTGTCATCTAACTGGGACCAGCTCCTGGTCAGGGACAGATGCGGCCCCCACGGTGGTATGAAGGGCCCGTCCTCCTCCCGCTCACACCACACAGTACCCCAAGGTTATTTCTCAGGCTCTCTTCAAGCTCAGCCCTTTCTGGAGAAGTCCCGACCCACGGAGAAGCCCATCTTGCTCCTCTAAACACTGGCACTATCGCCTCTGGGCCATTCACTGGCCCCAGGCCTTTAGCTTCTCTTTTCCTCCCTGACATCCAACACAGTAGCGCTCAGAACATATTTGTGGCTCTGTGACTGAGTCAGGCAGGCCCCACAGGGAGCAGAGTTTATGGGTTTTAATGGGAACCATAGCATCAAATTTGAGGCTTTCACTTCACAGCTCATACTGGCAAGCAGGGATTCAGTCAGATTTCCTGGAAGCGCTCACCCAGCCAGGGCGACAGACAGGGATGACGGTTTCCAGTAGGAAGGCACTGTGTTCCTTTGGATAACATATATAATAATTTAATTTTTAATGAAGCTATTTACACAGCATCTTTACGTTGGACAATAACCTAAAGACCGTACGCTCTGACTCCCTGAGGCTGGGAGACCACTCAGAGTGATATGCTGAGCTGGGAGGGTACAGCGCTAACAAGTCGCAGAACAGGGCTTCAAGTCTTGGATTCCAGAGAAGCTGCTCTCCACGTGGCTGGCTACCCACCGCTGGACTGGCTGCCCAGGACCTAAGCGCGGTGGGGAACACACATACACACAACTGCACTGATGTATTTACATGAAGGATTGTGTGTGTGTGTGTGTCCTTTATTCAGAACAAGATGTTTCTAGGTAAACAGTCTTTCTTCACACCAGAGGAAGCCGTTTGACCCCTTTTTTTCCTTCAGCAATTGTAGTGGAAGAGAGAAGGCAAGGTTGCATCACCAGCACTTTCTGCTTGCGCGCTTCGCCCCGGCCTCTCTCAGTCCATGTCACCTCAGGTGCCGTGACTTTCCCGTAGGCCCTTCAACCTAGGTTCTGGATGAGGATCCTTCCTGGGGCCCAGCTTGATCTTCTCCTCCGATGGCCTCTTTTCCCATAGGGAGGACCCGCAGGCCACAGACACGCCGGCTATCATCAGGTCTGCGCCCCGCGGGGGCTCCATTTCCAGGGCGAATCACAGTGCATTGGGTGCTGCTTGCTTGCGTCCCGCGTGGGAGCCGGTGTCAGAACCCGACGGACCTGCCTGCCATCAACCAGGGCTGGGCTGTTACTCAACTTCCCGAGTCTCGAGTCTCGGTTTTCTCATCGGTCCTGACTGATCCCCACAGGTGGCCGCGCGGATCCGGGAGCTCGGTGCTAGGCCCAGTTCCCCGGGCTGCTCGGCTCCCACCTTCTCTCCGCTCCAAGGCAGGACAAGGGTCTCTAAGCCACACTCTGAAGAGTCCCTGACCCCGCCGAGTACGCCGCCGGCACATTCTGGACAACCCGGAAGGATCTGCCCGCTTTCGACCCCGCACCGCTCCGCCCGGCTGCCTCTCTCCCTCCCCGGCGCCCCCACCCGGGCACCTGCGGCCCGGTGCCACCTGCGCGGCCGGGCGACCGCGGGGACGGGACAGGCCCGGCCGCCGCCCTACCCCGGGCGCCCCGGCACCCCTCTCCTCCCGGAGGAGCATTGTACTCACATCCGGGGCTGGGTTTTGCCTTTATGTGAAACGTAATTAACCCGGAAAATACAACCCGGAGACAGGAGCGAGGAGGGGGCAAGGTGCGGGGGGCGGGGGCCGAGCCCGAGGTCTGCGGGAACAAGAAGTCCCCACGCGCGACGCGGCCTCCCGATGTGACCCGCGCCGCCCGCCGAGCCCGGCGCTGCACGCGGGGTGAGTCGGGCGCGGAGTCGCGGGCTGCGGGGCAAGGGGCCGGGCGGAGGCGCCTGCCCCAGGCTGTTGGCGACGTGTCTGGGGCCTCGCGGCCGGGAGAGCCCCAGGGTGGCCCCTCCTCCAGCCCCTGCAGCGCCCGCCCGCCCGCCCGTCCGGGGTGGCCGAGGTCGCCGCCGCCAGGGGTCGGGCTCGGGGTGGGGCCGGGAGGGGGCGGGTGCTGGGCTGAGCTGCGTTTCCTCACGTTTGCAGCGGCGGAACTTCTCCGCGTCCTGGCGGTGGGGCCCGGCCCTTGACGACTGCCGGGCTGCGGGAGAGAGCGCGGCGAGCACGTCCCAGGCAAGTCTTGCGCGTGGACTGGGCCCCGCAGCTTCTCTCTTCCCCAACCCCTTGGTTACCTGGAGGGTGCCTGCTCCTCCCACCGGGAGACCTCTCCTGCGCGCGGTGCAGCCTCAGGCTTCTGCGGGTCCTGGCAGCGGTGGTGGCGGGGTGGGAAGTGCCCCGAAATGTAGCTTCTGCGCCAGGTTGGTTGGGATGCTCCTCGAGTGGAGCAGGTTTTCTCTGGCCACCTTTTCCTCGTTTTACTCGTTTCTCTTCTGCTCCAGTCCTGGAGACCTCATCTGAATTAAAAAGCAGCAAAGAGAAGAGCGGGGGCTGGGGGGTGGGGGTGGGGGGCAGCGGGGGGAGAGGCTGGGCCCCGAGGGGAGGACCAGTGTCCGGCGTGTCTGGAGCGGGTGCCGCTGCGGAGCGGAGTGCGGGCGCATCCCTGCCCAGCCCGGCCCAGCCTGGCCGCTCGCAGAAATGCTTCCTTCCTTCTTGGGGAGCAGAGAGTCAAGATGTGCCTTTTTTCTTCGAATTGCTTCTTCTGCCCCGTTTCTTTCGGACTTCAAACGGGGTTTTCCGAGGAACATACACACCCGAGGAGCAAGAGGTGGCGTGGGGCGTTGTGCCAGGATGCAAGCTGCGGCTCCCGGCGCTTCTCACACTGCTGCGTGGTGTTGCACTTGGGGCCAGAGCTCCAAAATTGTCCTGATGTTGTTCTTAATATATCTGATCACCCCCTTCCTTCTTCGTTGTTTTTTCTTTGGCGACAAAACTTTCAACAACAGCAAAGCCAACGCTTTTGAGAGAATAGTTATTTTTCTTCTTCTTCTTTTTTTTTCACTTCAATTTCATACAGTTTACATCTTTTGATTAATAAGGGTTTGTAAGGTAGGGATGAAAGGGATGCACCCCTTCTTTAGAGAGCTGACCATCCCATGGAGGACGCAGTGTCCTGAGCTCCCCCACCCTGTTTTGAGAAGCAGAGGAAGGCTACAAAGCACCTATCTTTGCAGATGTTAACCTTCTCCGTTGTGTGTCTCTTGGAAATAGATGGCTTTACCATGGCAAAGATGGAGCATGTAAGACCAGGCTGTAGTTAGCCCAGGGTAGGACAGCTACTAAGTGCTAAGTAAATGTTTGTTGAATGGGTGAGGAATGCCAGAAAATTGTTGGCACTTGTTGAGATGGAGGAGAAATAGCATTGTGACAGTGGCTCATGCAACAGAAACTGTGTTCAACAAACTATAGTTTTGTCTGGCTGTTTGACCTTTAATATAAGACTATGTCCTTTGGTTCTGTTGCTAAATCTCTCTCCAGAATTGTGGCATTCCTGAGTGGAGTTTTATCTGGCAGGTAAGGGGCACCTTGCATTTCCCCATCTCTGATGGATAGTTGTCTGGGCATTGATTTGGAAAGTGCTGCCCTTAGGTGGAGGATTTTTGGAAATCCCTCTTTCCTTGTCATTGTCTTGTAGGGCATGTCAGGATGTAGCGCTTGCTGATCCCATGAGTTATCATGGTGAGTCAAACCATATTCAGGTTGATATTTTCTCAAGGTTCAGTTAAATCCTGAAGTCATGCAGCTTTTGGTTAGTGACTGCCAATGAAGAAAATTTTCAAAAATAGGAAAGGGGTCTGGGGTATAGTTTCATGGTAGAATGTTTGCTTAGCATGAACAGCAGGGATCCCCAGCATGCCAAAAAGTGAAAAGATAGAAAGAAAGAAAGGAAAAGAAAAAGAGGGAAGGACCCCAGGCTTGACTGCTGGCTTGCCAAGTGTTTGCAGAAAGTACTAGAATGCTAGGAAGACCTGGGTGGCAGGAGCTTGCATGTGTGCTGCTGGCACTTCCTGGATGATTTCTGCCCTCTCCCTGGGGCAGGTGCACAGGTGGGTGCTTCCACCTCTGTACAAGGCTGAATGACATGGATTATGTCTTGCTGTGGACCACCATGGTGCAAGTATCCCTTCTGATTCACTGAAACTCTGGCAGCTCTCCTTGTTCTGGCTGAAGTCGACCTAAGCCTCAGAAAGAGGACATTGGGTTGCTCAGCCTCCTCCTGCCCACCGTGAGTGGTTTGGGTGGCTTTACTTTCAGTTTCTCTGTCTCAGTGAGCTGGGTAGGACTCCAGCTAGTTAGTCTGTTTGTTAGCCTTTGAAAGGGAAGAAGCAGAACAAATATTATAGTGTGACAGCTTATGGAGAGAGAATAACCTCAGCCTTGCCCAGTACAAGCTTTACTGATGAGGGACTTGGACAGGCTGGGGAGAGGGGGCCACTGAAGGGGGATGGAGCGTCCTGACCTCTTGGTGTGGTAGGGCTATAAGTGGAAGATCCTGTTGACCTCTGTCCCAGTTTGAGTGACTCTGCTGTCCCTTTCCAGCCTTTTAGGCCTTATAGTTATCTTTCCTCTGCAATTTACTTTCCCATCCTTCTCTACCCTGATCCCAGCTGATTGAAGTGACTTGCTGCTGATTAAAGGCTGAATTGGTTCTTCCACTATGGAGGTCTCAGCCCTAATGGGGCTCTTCCTGATCCCGGAGTGAGAAAAAAGCTCTTCCCTTCTGGTGTGCCTTTTGGCCTGTAGAGGCTGGCTGAGGTAGAGAGGGTTGGAAGTGAAGTCATTTTGCCCCTGGGTACTCCAGAAACACTGCTGCTGAACTGCAGAGGCAGGACCCTAGGATTCACTGTCCCAAAGGCTAGCACTGTAGGTTGGCTGGCCACAAGCAGAGGGAGGGAGAGGGAGACAGCTGTAGGGTCTCTTCCAGGAACCTGGGAGTCCAGGCTAGGTTCTGCTATCTTTTATGTGGCCTAGCTAAGATAGTTTGTGGGTCACATATATATATATATATATATATATATATATATATATATATATATATATATATATTTTAAATCTCTTAGAGATGGAAATGTTACGGTTCTCAGAGCTGAGGAAGAGTGAGGGAGATGGTGTCTTTACTTGTGGGAGGGCTCTGTTGGTGCACGCATTCCATCCAGGTTTGCTCACTGACATCTGTGGAATAGAGATGGCCTCTATTGCTGTCTGTCCTGCGCTAAGGACAATAGTAACGACAACCAAGTGTGATTTGTTAGTTCTCTCTTGCAGGTTTGTGTGTGTGTGTCTCTGTGTGTGTATTTTGTTTGTCTTTTGGTGCTGAGGCTCAAATCTTGCTAATAAGCCTACACTTGAGTACTGAATGCATACATTTTAACATAGCATTTGTGTAGTACTTCTTCCATACCAGTCCTTCCTTAGTCAAATATTTTCACACATTATTTCATTTAATTCTAGCAGCAACCTTTGAAGTAGGAAAATTGATTTATCTCTTATTTCTCAAAGGAGGAAATAGGCCTAGAAGAATTAAGTAGCTGGTCCACATTAGAGCCCAGGTCTGTCTGGTTCCAAAACCCACGCGGTTTCACTTCCCTCTAAGCAAAGATGGGTAACTGAAGTCGCACACCCTTCTTAATAGTCATCTGCTTACAAAAGTTAAAAGATACTGGTACAGATCATTGTCACCTGCATATCCGTCTCACCACGCCCAGGCTCTCTTCCTTCCCTAAATAGAGACTTGCCTTCAGGCAGACACACCTAGCCACTTCCCCCTGCTTTCTGTGCAGGGCTTAAATGCAGGAAATAATGATGTTTTCTCTTCTTCCTCTCCCTGCCCTGTCTCATTGCCCTCTGGTTGACTTGGTGTGGTCCCGACTCCAGGCCTCCTGTGCAGCTGTTGTAGAAAGCCCCACAGTGAACCTGTGTTTTTGTGTTTTCTAAATGGGGATTTTCAGGATTCTGAATGTGAAATCTTCACTTCTGCAGGTCATTTATAGACCGGATGTGGTTGCCTGCCGGCTGGCTCTACTGAGGCTTCTGCTGGAAGTGGTCTAAGGCACCTTCAGCCATGAGTGGGCCTTAATCACCTAAGGGTTGTACCAGCCACGGCTTCTGTGGAGAGGTGGCTGTTCAGAGAGGTGACGATTCTGTAAAATATTTCATTGTTTTTGGCATCTTCATTTCAGCGGTATCAGTTTTCTCTTAGTTTTGATTTTCCTCCATATTTAGTTTGCTTTTAGAAAGCCTTCTTAAGGATGTCTTCTCTACCCAGTGCTGGGGTCGGGCCGCTGGGGTCGGGGCCGCTGGGCCCTGTCAGGGTTGGCAGGCACCCATCATGCACCTCCCCATTCCTGAGGGTGTTTGCATTCCTCGCCCCGGGGCTCCGGCTGCGGGAAACATTCCCTTCTCTTTCACGTTATTCTTCTGCCTTGGCATATTTGGAATCTGCTCTTCTGATCATTTCCAGTGATCAGTGGTACGGCAAGGAGAAATGGATGCTTCCGCGCTTCCTAAATTCTGATCTTTGGCCTTTTCTGGGTATGCTCTGGAATAGCCAACATTTGTCACTGTTGTTTTTAGCGTGCTGTTAGCATCAGAGGCCGTGGCTCCACAGTACTTGCTCCGGTGTTTTCACTTCTAGGCACACAGGAGCTCTGTTGCTGTGACCCGCATGCTTGTTGGTGCCTGCCCATAACGTCTTCCGTCCCCTTCCTGCCTGCCCTGTTATTGGTTTCTCGGATGCCACTGGTCTCTCTCCCTAATAAACTTTTCTCTTTTACAAGTTCAACTGTTTTACTCTCTCCCTGCTTTTGCCACTGCTGTGCTCTTTGCAGGTTCCACAGCTGCTGTGCTTTCTCTTTCTTGTGTGCAGGGTCTCACTACATAGCCCAGACTCGCAGTGATCCTTCTGACTTCTGCCTCCCTAGTGCTGGGATTACAGGCGCGCGCCACCATGCCCAGACTCCATCCCCGGCTCAGCGCTCCTGAAGGCGGGGCCTGCGTTACATGTGGAACCAGGGATTGAACCCTGGCACCTGGGCTTACCTACGCAAGCGTTTAGTCCGTTGAGCTATACCGTCGGCCCTTGTACTTTTCCTAGAACAAAATTCCAGCAAGCCCCTGCCCTACCATCACACAAAAATCTCTCATTTAAGAAAAAAAAAATTTTTTTTTTCTTTTTCTGCTTTGAACTGAGGTTGTAGGTTATTTTGTAACCTGGACAATACCATTTAAGGCTTTCTGTTATCTGTGTCTCTCTTTTTTATTGATCTTGAACATGTCAGAGTTGTCAGGCAGATGAATCACCGACATTTCACTCTAGTGTTTCATTTGTTTCAAAACTGTATTATCTATCTTAAAAATCAAGCAGGTTGATATAGCAAACCACAACTTATTTTTTATTTTATCTTATTTGCAGTACCGGGAATTGAACTCAAGACCCTGAGCTTGCCAAGCAGGCACTTATTCTACTAAGCTATCTCTCTGGCCCCACAACTTATTTTTCATCCTTTTTTTTTTTTCCTGGTACTACAGGTTGAACCCAGAGTCTTGTCCATGCTGGGCAACATGCTCTACCACTGAACTACATGTGCTGCTCCAAACTGCAGCTTGTGACTTAATTACTTGATAGGTTCTTGTTAAAAAAGTTGAATTGTCTGCTGGGTGTGATGCTGCACACCTGTACTCCAGCACTTAGGAGACTGAGGCAGGAGGATCTTTGCAAGTTGGGAAGCAGCCTGGGTTACAAAATGAGTTCAAGGCCAGCCTGAGCTGCATAGAGAGACCCTGTCACAAGAAAACAAAAAATTGAAATATCTGTCTGTATATATTTCCATACAGCTACTTTATTATTTTGCTAAATAATAATGTTTTTTAAAAATAATATTTTTTAATAATAAAAGATTTTGCTATGTTACGTAGGCCGGTTCTAAACTGGATGAGATCATCTTGCTTTAGATTTCTGAGTAGCTTGACTACGTGTGTGTACCAACACCTGTGGCTTCCTATTTATTTTTAAATGGTAAGTTTTTCTCCTGAGTTTAGAAGAAAACCTTGGCAGTCTTTGCCAGGATCTTTGTTTCTTTTTCTTCTGGTCCTCCATGGCTCAGGCGTGCTTTGTCACAAAGAGCTAGGCCTGAATGTTGTGTTGGCCCCAGGGATAGGGGCTTCTCTTGTGAAGAAACAACCAGCAGGAGAAAGGATGTGACTGGCCTGAAGCCCTTTGGGCAAGTATCTACCAGTATACAAAATATTCATTTATTGGATTTAGGCTTTTGAAACACCAGAAAAAACAATGAGAATGGTAACTTAAGCCCAGCACATAATCCCCTCACACTGGCAAGTTGAGGCAGGAACATAACAAGTTCAAGGCCAGCTTGGACAATTTAGCAGCTTAGGGAGCCTGTCTCAAAAGAAAAGAAAAATTTAGAAAAGGACTGGTGATATAGCTCACAACCAAGGTTCTGGATTCAACTCCTGTACTTGTGGGGCAGGGGAAGGAGCTCTGTTAGGTATGATTTTGTTCGTTTGTGGACTCTGGAGTATTGGGAAATTTATTCTTAACTTCAAAATTTATATGCTAGGGATGGGAGTGTGTGGAATTAAGTAGCTTTTCCTCCTGCTAAATAAAGTAACATGTTCTTTATTTGTGTAGAAAACTTGGAGAAATATATATAGAAGTAAATGAAATACACCTGTAATCCATAGATATTAACAATTGATCTTTTGTGGTTACCTAGCCTTTTGAAAATCTGTATATTATAATAACAGCAATTGAGGTCATACTATCAACATCTACAATCTTTAAGTTATAAATTCTGTCCTACTGACCATCTTTTTATTTTAATCTGTACCCGTTTGCTTGGATGGGATCCCAGAAGTAGAATCACTGCGTGAAAGGACAGGAATTTTTTAGCCAAACTGATTGCCAGAAAGGCCTGTCCTCTTGCTCTGAGTATATACATAGCCTGGGGTAGTTTTTCAAGTGGATGATACATGTTTGAAGCAGCAGTCTTCTCTCTTTGTGTTGTCTCCTGTTGGGTCTATTGGTTTCTTAGGATCTTGGTCCCAACTGTCTCTTGTATGATGTGACATAGGCCTAATGAACATCTTGATTCCTGGAGAAGTTCTATAAATCACTGAGATGGAACCTAAGGCATTGAATAGGACCATGGAAGAGCTATTAGGAACATAGCTCCATCCCCCCCATTTCTATCTGTCTATGGTGGGCAGCCTTTAACACTGCTCCTGGATGTCGTCCAGTCTCTGGAAAATGTTAACTAGGAATTTCGGTCTAATTCCCATTTATCCCACTTGCTACTGTTAATTAATGGACAACTTTATGCAAGCTCTTTTTCTCTGTTTCACTTTTAGCAAAACTAAATATTTAGCTTATTTTGTTTGCAACACATACTTAGGAATTTATATTCTACTAAAGAAATCTGGATCATATAAAACTTCTTTTTTTTACAGTAAAATATTAATTATTTGAATTATATGGGGCTGTGTTTTGGCTTGGTGTATGCAGGCCTGTGAATGTGTGTGTTTGAGAGAGACAGAGACAGACAGACTGTTGACTTGCATTTATCAAAGACCAGGGAACTACAAAACAATTGTGAAAAAATGTTCAGCCTCATTAGGTGTTGTATATTTTAGGCTAGCAACAGTTTAAAATAGTACATTCAATGAATGTAAGAGTATAGTGATGATAACTATATTACTAATTGCAATATAAAGAGGTAAAATATTTTTAGAAAATAATTTTGTCATAGGTCTCAATAATTACTAAAGTAATTATTGTCTATGACCTAATTATGCAATTACTTGAAAGTTAAGCTGTCTCCATGTAAAAGAAGAAATGAGGGGAGACTGGCGAGATAGCTCAGCAGTCTAAGTGCCTGCTTGGCAAGTGCAGGGACTGGAGTTCGATCCCTGGTACCAGATGCTGATCACCGGCACAGATGCCGCACTGGCCCTACCCAAGTTGCTGATCCAGCCACCGAGACTGGCGTGGTGGTGCACACCTGCAATCCCAGCATTGGGAAGGCTGGAAATAGGAGGATCACTACAAATCAGAACTGCATAATGATACCTTGTGCCCAATACATAAAAAAAAAATAAAAAAACAAGGCAAGAAAATACGAAATATAAGTATTACCTATAGATAAAAGTTGGCTATAAGCTAGCTAACAGTGTCTGATCACAGAGAAATGGTTAAACTATAGTAAAACCAATGCAATAATATTTCCAACCATTAAAAATAATGATTATGGTATAAAAAATGATCAAGATATTTTATGTGCATATATTGGTTCCCCAGAGTCAATATTATTATGTATTAAAAAGACATACTAATAAAGGAAAAAATGATTATAAACACTATGTACTCACAAAGTGCGATATCATATTAAATGTAAAAAAGGCTAGTTATGTGGATAGGGACATGAAAAAGCTTGCAAAAGTGAAAATTGTTGCCCGGAATGATCTTTAAAAACATTCCAGAAAACACTAGGGAGGATGGCTTGCTTGGGAAAGCAGGATGTCGAATGGAGTGGCAGAGATTCCTTTTTATCAGCTAGGGGTGGTGAAGGATAGGAAGTGACTTGCTAGATAGTAGTTCTGTTACATTAGGTTGGAAGTGAGTGGACTAGCAAGAGAGAGATGTCTGGCCTCCAGGGCAAACATTTCCTGTGTTGTCCCAAGAGACAGGGGCAAGTGACCTGTCAAGGCCTGTCTCAGGATTCTCTGGGGGAAGTGGGGTGAAGCATGGTGTGGGAACTCAAGTTAAAGTGCAGTTTAAAGGGCTGGGTCTGGAGAGCAGTGCGAGGGCTTGCCTCACAGGTGTTTGGCTTTAGCATCTCCATCACCAGTGAAAAAAAGCAGTTTAAGGTAAATGATTTTTGTAGTCAGAAACTGGTTAAAAGGAGTATTTTGAGAGTTAGGAGGATTTTTTGGGGTGTGTGGGGGGACCAGGGATTGAACTCAGGCCCTTGCACTTCCCAGGGAAGCATTTGTTCCACTGAGCCGTCTAGGAGGATATTTTTTTTTTTTTTTTTTTTTTTTTTTTTTTTTTTTTTTGTCTTTTTGAGACAGGGTCTCACTATGCAGTTCAGGCTGGCCTTAAGCTCACTTTGTAGCTCAGGCTGGTCTCGAACTCACAACAATCCTCCTGCCTCAGCCTCCCAAGTGCTGGGATTACAGGCATGCGCCACCACGCCCAGCTAGGAGGATATTTTTAAGGACCAGATTTTTCCCTAGGTCTGATAGGGGAATTTTTAGGTGACTGTAGAGTTGTCAGTGAGTATCTATAGGGATTGGTTGCAGGTCACACACAGATATCAAGATCCTCTGGTATTCCAGTCCCTTCTATAAATGGTGTAATATTTGCATGTAACTTATAGTCTCCCTTTTTGTCATCTCTTGATTACCTATAATACTGCATCCAGGGTAGATCCTATTTAATCATATTGCATCTTAGGGAATAATAAGGAAAAGAGTTCATATATGTTGGTAAGAACACAATTGTGTTAGAAAGTGTTTTCTGTTTTCTGGTTGGTCTGGTCCACAGATGCTGAGGTCTGCATGTGTGTGTATGCCAAATTCTTTGCCACTTTGGTACTACTTCTAGCACCTTTTTGCTTCCCACTTGCTATTAGAGGCTGAGGGGTGGTAGCAGAGGTAATTTTCCCAGAGAAAAATCCAGAGAAGATGTGGAAGATAATCATATGGTTAAAGACACACAGAGAGAACTGGGGACCTTAGGAGGACCGGCTCTGTGTACCAAGTCTTAGTCACTGTTGTGACAAAGGATATTCTGCAGAGACCAGAAGAAACTGTCTGCAGATTGGGGCCGAGGGCTGCAGATCTGTGTTCCATGTGCTGAGTGAGTGCATCTTTTGTGTGGGTCGGCAGCTGTGGTGCGTGGTTCTCCTACAGCTGACCCCCACTGCAGCTTGCAGCTCTGGATGAGCTCTGTGACTTGGAGTTCCCCATCCCTCAAGCTTGGGCTGAGTCACAGTCAGGATATATTGGAGCCAGAAGTCTATTTCTAATCTCCATGGATGGGTGCAGATTGAGGAATTTCCCTCAACAGAAATAGACTTTCAGAGACTTTTGCAAAGAATGCCTTCTTGGCCTGGTGAGATAGCTCAGAAGACTAAAGAGCCTGCTTAGGCAAGCTTAGGCAAGTGCAGGGACTGCAGTTCAATCCCCAGCACTGTATGCTGTGACAGCCCTGCCCCCAGGACAACCAGAGTGACATCCACCTGTAATCCCAGCACTGGTGAGACTGAAAGCAGGAGGATCACCATGAGCTGTGCAGCGAGACCCTGCAACAACCAAATACATTTTTTTTTTTTTTTTTTTTGTCTTTTTTGAGACAGGGTCTCACTGTGCAGTTCAGGATGGCCTTAAACTCACTTTGTAGCTCCGGCTGGTCTTGAACTCACAACAATCCTCCTGCCTCAGCCTCCTGAGTGCTGGGATTACAGGCACGCACCACCACGCCCAGCCCAAATACATATTAAAAATAAATTTCAAAAAAGAATGCCTTCTTAATGGCTCTGGCTTGAGAAAAAGAGGTATTGATTAATTTTATAGGCTGAAAAGCAGGCATTTTCAAAGACAGTATTAATTTGGACTCTGTCCCTCTCCATAGGATGCAGGGACTCTCTATAGCAGTCTATATGTATTCTCTTAAGAGTAGCAGTACCCAGCCAGTTTGAACAGTTTGAAGAACTTGCCTCTGCAACTAGGTTGGCATTGAGGGGATTTGCCTGGTGTGTGTGTGTGTGTGTGTGTGTGTGTGTGTGTGTGTGACAGAGAGAGAGAGAGAGAGAGAGAGAGAGAGAGAGAGAGAGAGAGACTGACTTGACTTTTCTCTTGGGGTAGCCTCTTAACTCCATAGTCCTTAGAGAGGTGAAGAGAGAAGTGCACCCTACCAATCACCCTCTGGAGGTTCACTTGTCCTCAGGGTATGTCTCTCTGCTCCAGAATTTGCTCCCTTGGTGCCTGGACTATGAGGGCTCTCAGACCTCTGTGACCTGCTGGCTGACCTGTGTGAAAATGAAGGGGGTGGCGCAGGCCAGCACCTGACCAGCTGCTTAGTTGTGGACGAAGGCCTTTGGTAGACCTGGTTCACTGCACTTGTTCTTCTGGAGCGTTGAGGCTCCATGACAGATGTAACCTTTTCTTGAGAGTCTGCATATCTTGTGTACATTGTAACCTTGAGGAGCCTCTGCCTACTTCTGCTCTGAACATGTAAGGTTGAGTAACTGTGCTTGTTGGAGGGTGTTCCTCTTTCAGAGCTCTGGGCTTTCCTTGGGCCCTTCCAGGAGGGCTGGGAAAAGTGTGAAGAGAAGATGAGCTTGAAGGTGTGGCCACCCCATATCACCAGGGTCTGTTTTGAAGTCACATGCTCAGGCTTGGTTCCCCTTCCCTCAGTGACAAGGGATCTCTCCATAGCTATATGAATCTGCTCAGGCTGCTTTACAAAGCACCGTGTCAGAAAGGCTTAACCAAGGGAACTGTGTCTTCTTATAGTTCTGAAGGCTGCAAAGCAGAGATCAAGATGGCCACTGGCTGGTTTCTTCTTTGGGCATGAGGCAGGGAGAGGTGCCAGGCCCTTTCCTTGGATTGCAGGTGGCATCTTTTCCCTTTTAGGCCACCAGTGTCCAGATTTCCTCCTAAAATTATGTCCTCAAGGACTAGGACTTACCTAGTGACCTCTTGTTAACCTAATTGCCTCTTTGAAGATCTGATCTCCAGATACAGTCAGAGTGGGGGGTGCTGGCAGGTCCACCTCAGCATAGGAATTTTGAGGGGACTCAATTTAGTCCCTACCGGCCAAGTGACCTTGACATTGGCAGATCAGGGCTAGAGAGGAGCTTCGCACTTCTAACCTTTCCTTTTTTTTTTTTTTTTTTTTTGTTGCAGAACCAGGGATTGAACTCAGGCCCTTGCACTTGCCAGGCAAGCACTTATTCTCCTGAGCTATCTCCCTGGCCCCTCTCACTTCTAACCTTGAGCCTGCCTTCTCTGAACAAATTTCTGAAAGAGTTTTATCTACCTGGAGCTAAAGTATAAATTTAAATTTAAACTGGGGCTTAAATTTACTCTGAGAGAGTCTCTTCATGTGTAAACTAAGTTGTGATCCACTTTATAAAGATTTGCGCAGAGGGGTGTGATAACTGCCACTGATGACATCTTTATGTTCGACTCACACTTGGACGTCACTGTGCTAGGAGAGGTAGGAGTTGGTATTTTCCCTGTCATACAGATGCAGAAACTGAGGTGCAGAAAGATCAAACAACTTGGGTCACACAAGAGTAAGTTTCTGCAAGGGAAATTTGAACCCAGGCTTCTGAAGGCATGTTCGTACTGTAGGCCACAGTAACATGCCTGAGGTTACACTTGGCCCTAGGAAGCTTCTGAGTCCCTGTTAATGGTTTTTGATGAAGGGTCTGGCTAGGGTGGGACATTTAGTCCCTAGGGATGGGAGCTGGGCTTTTCCCCCGAGGGGAGCAAGGCCAGAAGTGAGGTTCCCAGAGGCCCTAGGTGGCCTACTGACTCCCCTTCTCACCAGCATTTCCTTTTTGCTGCACAGGGTGATGTGAGCAGAGCCCAGGAATGCCTTATGTGGATCGGCAGAACCGCATCTGTGGGTTTCTGGACATCGAGGAGAATGAGCACAGCGGCAAGTTTCTGCGGAGGTACTTTATTCTGGACACCCAGGCCAATTGCCTGCTCTGGTACATGGACAACCCCCAGGTGAGAGGCCAAGTGGGAGAGGTGTGAGCTGGGAGGAGCGCACCTGGGATCAAGCTCCAGGGCCTCCACAGTAAGGAGAGCAACAGACCCTCAGACCACACGGATGCAGAGAGGCACAAGACAATGCTTGTGCATGCAAAGAAAACCATCCCAAGCGCCAGAGTGTAGCTCAGCGGTAGACAGCATACTCAGAGTGTATCAGACCTTGACAACAAAACAAAACAGAAAAAAAAAGAAAACTCTCAGCTTCTAGCTGGGGCTGGGGGTGGCTTTTGGCCCTAGATCTGGTGCTTTTCTCATGTGCAGTAATTTAACCTTTGCAAAAGCCAGGCAGGCTCTGGGTGCGAGCGTGACTTGTTCCTCCCCTCTGCTTGGGCTGTGGCCTGGCGGCTGCTCCTGCTCTTCCAGTCATGGCCCCTCCCTAGCCAAGAATGTGGCCTCATTCTCTGAGTTGGACAAATGCGGGACTTCTTTGGGCTCCTGAATCAGGAAGTCCTGGAGTCCTGAGTTGGAGGTGACCTTGGAGCTCACCTAGTTTTGCTCCTTGACACTACAGATGTGAAAACTGAGACTCAGACATTGCAGTGAACTTAGGAAATGCCAAGGTTAATGACTTTGTTAGGATTTTAAGGCGTAGGCACAGAGATGGAGGCTACCTAAGTCCTTAGGGGATCCTTGGAATCATCACAGATCAGGGAGAAAAAGTAGTCTTTGGGAGCTCATTTGTTCTGTTTCTGTTGTTTTTTCTGGTATTGAGTACCAGGATCAGGGCCAAGTGGGGACAGAGGAAGGTGTGTGGGCTGGGATTTGATTCGGTTCTAAGGCTTGGGAAGAAGGTCAGAATGGTTGGAGATAGATTTTTGCTTTAAGATGTGCTATGTAAAAAAAAACAGTCCTGTGAATCTTGAGGTCATTATCCAGGGGCTAATCCTCTGGAGGCCTTTGGCATTTGATGGCTGAGTACAAACATTAGAGATGCAGAAAACATACTCAGAAAGTCAGCTGCTGCAAATTCCCTTCTCCAGGAAGACAGCCCTCAGTATAGCTCTGCCCCCGCATCACCCCACTTCCCTGAGAAACCAGTGCCCTATGGTCATTTCAAGCTCTGAGTATCCAGACTGGATTCTGCACTGGACACTGTCCACCCTCTGCTTGTGTCTCACTGTGGCTTAGTTTTGCTTTGCCTCAGACCCTGCTGCCTCAGTTTCTCTGCTTTTGCTCTGTGCAGATGCCCACCTCTGACTCAGCAGATGCATTGTACATGGAAAGAGAATTAAAGGTCTTCTTCACCGCTGTTAAAGGGACTGGGAATTAAGTCCTTGTTGCCAGTAGACTTCACTTCTGGCTCACCAGGAGGAATCTGGGGGTGAGGGTCTCCTTTCTGTCTCCCCACCAAGGTCTCTTTTCCCACTCGCCCATCGTGTTAGCTCAGGAATTTGAATGTGCTTTTGTCTTCATTTACTTGATTTTCAGTATGCTTCCTCACTAGAATATACCCAGAATCCATGTTTTCTTGCTTAAGGAATCTAGCTGCCTCTCCAGAGAACTGAGTCTTTTTTTCTTTTTGGCTGTCATTGACTGGTTTCTTAGGACTACAGTGACACTGTCTGGACCTTGGATGTTGCTAGTTGTTTGTTTCTCTTATTCCAATCTGTGTTTCATCATCATTTGGGGCTGGAACTTACTCTAACTTTGATACTGGACCTCTGGCCACTGACTGGGCTCTGTGGGTAAGGTAGCCTCCCTGACCTTGACCCCGTGATCTTGGGGTGCTCCTTGTGGAAACCCTTTGGAGTTTGACTGTCTGGACAGAACTTGTCACCAAGGGTGGGAATAGGACAAGAGGTGGGGCAATGGGCCTGGCCCAGTTCTAGGGCCTGTTCACATCTTTCCAGGAAGGTGTAGATTTCAGCCGGCTCAGCATATGCCCATAAAGTGACTTGCTGTGACACAGTGACAGTCTAGAACTTTTTACTTCTTTAGTTCTTAGAGTCTTTGCTGTGCTCATGGTCAAGCAATACTCTAGACTTGAGAATGGATGCTTTGGTAAACTGTGCGATGGTGTTAGTGAACATTTCTCTCCAACCACAGCTCGCTGTGTTTTCATGCTGACAGCAACTCCAACTGGCAGGTATTACCATCCTCATTATAAAGGTGAAGTAGGTGAAGCAGAGAGAACAAGAAATTTGCCCACAGTTATGTAATAAGAGTACGCCAGATGCAGGATTCTTAGCCTGGCAGCCAGCTCCGGTTCTCTGGCTGTGCTTGCTGATAATAAGAAAGTCATCTCCAGGTTTCTTGGAAAGGAGGAAGGCTTGAAGAGGCAGTCTCTGATGAAGGAGAAGCCAGAGGACTCAGGCTTGGAGGTTCTAGATGACAGAGAGCTTTCCTGGTTTGGCTTTTGAGCCATGTAATGCTCAGCACTGGATAAATTTTGCTTGCTGAATGGAGAAATGGAAGAATGAAGGAATGAGTGAATGAATAAACTAAAGGAGGACAGAGAAACAGACTGTCAGGAGCATATCCTTCAGAGCTACAAAGTGTTTGATTCAGCTCTGCTGGGACTGAGGACAGGATTAATGGATTCCAGGACTATATGGAAGGACTGGCAAGATAGCTCAGTGGACTAAGCGCCTGCTTAGGCAAGCACAGGGACCAAGGTTTGATCCCTGGCACCACATGCTGTACCAGCCCGCTCCCAGTTGCACTGAGCTTATGACCAAGACTAGGCCTCTTGGTGCATGCCTATAATCCCAGCCCTGGGGAGGCTGAAAACAGGAGGGTCACTATGAGTCCTGGTTACATAGCAAGACCCTGTACCAAATACATTAAAATAAATAAATATATATATGTGTATATGTGTGTGTGTGTGTGTGTGTGTGTGTGTGTTGGGTGATGGTGATATATATATATATATATATATATATATATATATATATATATATATATATATATATATATGGAAGCCTGAAGATGGGACTACCCTGGGGATGTGGGTCTGTCCCTCTGGAGAAAGGCACTAAGACTTGTCACTCAACAAATGACAAGTCTTTTAAAGGAAGGAAGAGCCTTGCTGTGATACCTTAGTTATTTAATAGGTATTAATAAACAATATTTTAGGACCCAGGCCTCCTGAAGTATCTGGTAGTTGGCATGCACTGGGCCTGTTTCTACTACTCCTGTCTGTTTTCACTGGTACAGCTGACACTTCCTAAGTGGTTAGCACATACCAGCAACTGTGTGAAATACTTTGCATATATTATCTCATTAAATCCCCTGAAGAACCCCTTACTCTTAGGCAGTCCTCCTGACTTGGAACCATCAAATTAGCAAATGCCAGCACTCAGCTTGCGGAATTAGGACTTGTTATAGTCCTCCTCTTCTACTGCAGCAAGGGCTTCGTGGTAGGGGCTGGAAGCAGACTCAGGAAGCAAGCTGTTGGGCCTGGGCGATGAGAGCAAGGCTGCAAGCTGGGTTCTGTGACTCAGTTAATTTGTGTCTGAGGAAGGTCATTTTCTTTCCTAGAGTCTGAATGCTCTGGGGAATCCTTCACAGGACTTCTCACCCTTTATTTCCTGAGGGTCTCAAAAGAGGGAGACCCTGGAGCTCAGCACCATCGCCCAACACATAGCTACTAAACTTGCCCTGTGTATCAAATATCAAGCAAAGCCACAGATGCCGAGGCCACAGCAGTCAGTGAGACAGAGTCCAAACTGCAGATGGAGAACTGGAAGATTAGCACACATGGGGCAAGGAGAGCATGGATATGCCTTTGTTCAGGGGTGACACTAGAGCCAGCTCTTAAGGTGGCTGACATTAGAATAATTCTTGCCACATAGTACATGTACAGTGCTATTTACAGGCTTCAAAGTGTTTTCATGTACAGGGTCTTACTTGCTCATTGTCCCTACCCAGTCTTAAGCAAGGAGGAAGAGAAAGAGGGAGAACAGAGGTCATTAGGGCTGTAGTGGGTGTTTAAGATTGGGCTCCCTACCTATCCTGAAGGCATCCAGAGGCCACACACACAAAAAAGATCGGGCTCACCAGAAGATTGTGAGGAGTCAGGTCTGGGACAAGGGTTTATAGGCAAGGTCTTTTTTAAAGGAGATGCTCCTGTTGGGCCAGGAGGCCAGGAGTTCGGGCCTGGGTCACCAGGGGAAGTCTTAGCTAAGGCCTATAGGAGCTCTGGGGTGAGTTAAGCTCAAGACAGTGGGGCCGCCATGCACTGCCCAGGATGTACACTGTGCAGCTCGGGAAGTGTGGGCAGTGTGCCTTCAGCAGTCCAAGGTGGGTCCCTGGAGCAGAGGTGAAGATAATGTGGGAGGAGGGACAGTGACTGCCCTGAACCATGCAGTGAGGAAGTATCATGCATGAACAGCATGGACCTGGGACAGCCTTGGAGGTCATGCAGGAGTTAGAACTGCTGTGCAAAAGAAATTAAAGTTTTCCAGAGGCACTGATGACACCAAACTAAAAATGAAACCCATTAACTACAAAGGACCCCCTCTGAATGGAAAGTTTCAGTATTATTGACCACGGCCAGTGATTTGGTCAATGCATTTAAAAGTCAATATGCTAACAGCACCAACCACCAAATAGCTCTTTTTTTATTGCTGCAAGAATATTTAACATGAGACCTACTCTTTCATTAAATTTTTAAGTATATAATGTCACATTGTTGACTATAGGCACAATATTGTTCAGAAAACCTCTTTCTAGAGCCAACTCATCGGCATAATACAAACAAATAATAATTCTTGATTGGAAACGTAGCACTGGTTGGATTTTCCATAAGACAGTACTGTGATGTATACAGCTGTGTGTATAGCAGTGTTGGGGCCTGAACCTAGGACCTTATCCATGGAAGGCAGCTGCTATACTGCTGAGCTACATCCCAGCCCCTAGGGAGTTGCATTTCAATGTTGGTCCCCATCGTGGTGGAAGAGACGAGATTTCTTAATTAGAGCTGCTTGGCTTTATCACAGTGACCTGCAGCATAGTGAGCTGGGTTTTAGTTGCACAGCGGCACCGACATCCAACCTCTCCAGTGTCCACGTGGCTATGTAACTGCAATACTGAATTATATGGCCTTGGAGGAGGTAAACAGAAGCACGAAACAGTATTGCACCAGAACATTGTAGTAGATTGTTGTTCTTGTCGGGTTTACCCTATAAAATGTATTTTTAAAGAATATTCAATGAGTTTACTTCCAAAGGCCAAGATGTAAAATATGGATCATTATAATGCTCAAGAGGTTACACCTCTTTTGTAAACCCAGGACCCCAGTGAAAGCTCCCCACTCCTGCTCTCCCTTCTTTTCTTCTCTGTCTCTAAAATAAACCGAAAGCAGTTGTTTCCATTACTGGGAGCAAAGAGGTTTAGCAGTGTTGAGAACAACGTGGGTATTTGGCTGCGTTTTAGTGGAAAAAATACACAAGTGTGGGAGGAGATTCTATTAATATGTAATTTATAATGGACCATATTATTCTTTTAAAGGCTGGGCAGAAATTGGTGGTTTTTACAAAAATTGTGTCTTCTGTACCAGAAGCCTCTTTAAGCAAAGTTTGACTGAAATCCATCAATATTTTCAAGGTTTTGCATCAAATGGTGCAGCTTGTCCAAATGACAAGAACTAGTAAATAACTTTCTTTTCAAAAAGTGGGCAGTGGGGCTGGGAGATGGCTCAGTAGAATAAGCGCTTCCCTGGCAAGTGCAAGGGCCCGAGTTCAATCCCTGCCCCCCTCCAAAAAAAAAAAATAGTGGGCAGTATTTGTACATGTTGCAAAATTCAATGTAGGAGAGCCCGCCTAGTGGAAGCACCTCCTACCTCCCTAAGCCTGCAGCCACACCGTCTCTGGGTGGGCACAGCCAGGCCACCGATCTCTTCTTTCCAGAGATATTCTCTGCATGTCTAAGTATTGTGGTAAACTTCAGATCTTCAGCAATTATTTGGGCACAATATTTTAGTTTTTTTTTAAAAAAATCTTTTATCAATAACTTTTTGTTGAGGATTTTTTTTTTTTTAATTCATGGATTCATGTAACTCGAATATTCACTAGCCGTGCTGATCCATGATTGTAAAGGTTAAACAGAATTGCCGAGGTGCTTTGTCTATGTTCTATCAAAGTAAGAATGTAGAACGCTTTGGGTTAAAAAAAAATCCCCAAATAAACTTTTAAGCAAGAGGACTATATTTTCACAATATATAAATTGTGCTAAAGGTAAAATTATTATTAAACTAACACTGTTAAACAGTATAGAACTTTGAAGTCCACACTAAATGCTGTAAATAGAATTTTATTTGTTTTCTGTGGTAATTCTGTTTTTATGCAACTTTTTTTTTTTTTAAATAACACTATTACCTAAATTTTAAAAAATCATGGGCTAGCCACTTTAGCTCAGGAATAGAGCATGTGTATTTAGTGTGCACAAGCCCCTAGGTTCAAATGTATATGTTGTACTTTGAGATAGTTGTGCTGATATTAGCATGACTTGGTATCAAAGTCCAACCAGGTAAAGAGCTAGGAGCTATGAAATTTAGCAGAAGTTTTGCTATTGCAAAACCATGGTGGTGACTCTTCTGTTTTCTTACAACTTGTCTTTCGTTATGTTGCTACATTTGGGTTTTGACTTTACCCTTTAACATTTGTTTAATTTGTCTGTTATATGTACCTCTCTTCTATATTTATGTATCTAATTATATATAAAAGAATGGCCTTCTCATTGAAATTGTGTCTCTGAGGCAAAGCAGGCTACTGTGTGCTTTAGAGAGGGTTTGCATGCTGGACTTTGCTTGACCATTTTTATAGTATCAGCTGAACCTGGAACTATGTGATGAACAGAGGCACCTGTTTTTTGAGCTACTGTAATAGAGGACAGTGGTGTTAATGATCTTAGCGACACAGCTGCTGTGAAAGAGTTAAGTAACACACCATGTGACTGTGCTCTGAGAAGCTCAAATGTTGCAGAGGTGCTGCTTTTAAGAAAAGTCTGATGGTGACACTGGGGAAGATGGGAAGGTGGGCACAGCTTGGAATTTGTCACAGAGCCCCCTGCTATGCCTCAATTGCAAGGTGGGGGAACTGAGAGGAAGGGACATATAAGAGGGAAAAACGGCAGGTTGGTAGCTGACCAAGAGGATAGAGAAAAGTATCAGAAGTTTAATACTTGTTTCTGTGTAACTGACCATCACCATACATAGCTATTTAGGCTTCTGAATTTCCAGTAGGTAGTTAATAAAAGTATATTTATAAACCAAAATTTCAATGAGATTACTTTTAAATATATATATGTATGTCTATTTTAGAAATTCTAGTGTGTGTCTATTTCTTAATCAATGTAGCTTTTAAAGTATGTATATTTGTCATATTTTAACCAAATAATAGAGAGCTATGTAATACTCTATATTCTTGCTTACATAGATTTTATTAAAAATTAGAAGCAAGAAATTATGGAAAAGTAGTGATGATGACCTTAGGGAAACAAAAAAGGTGTTATCTTAGAAAAGAGACGTGGTGGTGTTATCAGTTAGGATAGTACTTATATCCACACAAATATAAGACAAAGGGATGGAAAGCTGGGCATGCAGGTGCATGCCTGTGATCCCAGCATTCTGAGAAGCAGAAGCAGGAGGACCACAGGTGGGAGCCCAGCCCGGGCAATTTAATGAGAATTGTTTCAAAATAAAAAATAAAGAAGGCCTGGGACTATAGCTCAGTGTGAAGACTGAGGATTCAGTCCCTAGTAATACACACACACACACACACACACACACACACACAGAGCGAGAGTGAGAGAGACAGAGAGAGAGAGAGAGAGAGAGAGAGAGCAAGCACAGACGTATTGTGTTAACAATGCAAGTGTGGAAAACAGATGCATCCCCTGGCGAATCAGCAGCCCACAGACCTAAGTACATTGCTATCTGTGGTGTTGACTAAATTCCTGTTAGTGTGATTCTCGGTTTTCTCATCTGTTAGGTAAAAATACTATTATTTGGTTGAAATGATGGTTTTGAGACTTCCCTAAGGTAACAAACATATTTTGGTCCTGGAAAACAGGAAGTACTTAGCAAATATTAGTTGGCTCTGAACAGCAAATAATCAACTAGTTGTTTTGTAAATGCATGATGATTATTTTTGGACTTATTTCCTTCAGCTTCTTTAGGCTGATACAATGATTTTGTATTCTGTGACAGCATGTTGGCAAAGTATAAAAATGTTAGATGTATCTTTATTAGGAGACTATGGGAGGGAAAACATAAAATTAAATATTTCCACAGTTTGCTAATATTTAATTTAAAATAAGTAACGTAGGTGGAAATAATGTTAAGCCACATTAAGTTGCTTCAACTTTATTTTTATTTTTATTTATTTATTTTATTTTATTTTATTTTTTTGTCTCTTTGTCTTTTTGAGATAGGGTCTCACTATGCAGTTCAGGCTGGCCTTAAGCTCACTTTGTAGCTCAGGCTGGTCTCGAACTCACAACAACCCTCCTGCCTCAGCCTCCCGAGTGCTGGGATTACAGGCATGCGCCACCACGCCCAGCTTCAACTTTACTTTTAATAGTGTACATCATAGTAATTTTCTATTTGTTGGAAGTCATAGATTTTTAGGATAATTTATGTAGCAAGCTATATTTATTTAAATTTAATAATCATGAGTATTTAGATAAAAGATATGGGGGAAGGGAAGGGGTTTCTATGGGAAGGAATGGGGAAAATGTGTTGTATTTCATAGGAAATATGCCACACTGAAACCCAATATTTTATAAAATTGCTATGTAGTAATACAAAAAATATTTTTAAAATATTTTTTTAAAGGGCTGGTGAGATAGCTCAGCAGACTAAGCACACCTGTTTAGGCAAGCCCAAGGACCAGGGTTTGATGCCTGGTCCCGCATGCCCTGCAGGCCTTGCCCCAGGGTGCAATGAGCCAGCTAGAGTGTGGGCATGGTGGGGCACACCTGTAATCCCAGCACTGGGGAGGCTGGAAACAGGATCACTACATGTCCAAGGTGCATGCAGTGAGACCCTATACCAAATACATAAATAAAATAAAATAAGATGTTTTTTAAAAATGTAGTACCTAGTGGGCCACTGAGGGAGATGGGGAGTTGGGAGGGGACAGGACACTCACTAGGTCTGAGACAGGCAGAGGAGCAGTGTGGAAGAAAGGATGGAGGAGTGGCACCAGGGGGAGGCTGGGGCTCACAGTCTCAGGACCGCAGCAGGGGCAGCAAGGGTACCCACACGTGGTGGCCACAGGTGCACCTCTCACGAGGTCCAGTCTGTCCAAAGCAGGTGCTGGCATCTGGCAACAAGAAATATGCCACGCGGATCACAGAATGGGAACGTGAAACTACATAGCAGTTTGTGATGCAGAATCATCTCTTCTTCAGGGACCTGGACAGTAGTGAGAGGCACCTCATGCCTTGGGTCCTATCTGGAAGCAGACCCCCAAGGGACAGAGATAGGTGTGTTGGACCCTGCTACAGCTGGTGCAGCCACACCCCAGAGTCCTCATGCTGGTGGCTTCTTGTGCCAGGGGAGGGCCAGGATGCGGGTTACAGCCCTGCTGCACCATTCTCCCTAGGCGAGATCCCTCCAGGGGATGAACGTCTGCCTTCGGTGGCTTGAGCTGTGGTTCCAGCTTCCCTGCAGCGGTGGCAGCTCATGCCTTCGTTCTGGGATTGTCATGTGGATGTGGTCCTTCTCCCCTTTGATGCTACACTAGCAAGCTGAGTTTCTTGCTGATGGCTAGCATCTCTCCTTCCCCTTTCATCGGGAGCTTGGCACTCAAGAGCCAGCTGGACAAGTTCTTGCCCTACCCAGCTTAGGCAACTGTAACAGGGACTTGTTTAGTACAACCCTGCTGGTCCTGCTCTTGTATTTACCTTTCATTGATATTCAACCCTTAGATAAAGGCTCGGGGGAGGTGGTGTGGTATAAAGGATGTGGGAATCAAAGGTTGGGCTCTGGTACTGGCTTGACTGTCTGCACCCCTGTAGCCTGGAGAGAATTACTGTACCTGGTGGACACTTAGCTTCTTGCCTGTCTGTAAAATGAAATTGTAGAGATGAAGCGACACTATATGAAAGTACCCAGCCAGCCGGGTGGTACAGGGCAGGCTGCAAGGCCATGGTTGTTTTTCATCTTCTCTGCTGGGACGTTATGAGCTCTGTGTTCATGAGTTCCTCATGTACTGAAGGAAGAGGTAGCGGTGGAACCCCTTAGGAGTGGGGTTCTGTGACTTTATGATCTGTGTGGCTCCCTGAGTCATTTCTGTCCTGTTACTGTCATGAGGAGGCAGGGAGTAGAAGTCACAGAGGCGCAATTTTCTACACTTCAAGAAATGCTGTTGTTTCTTGAAAAGGACTTGTGTGAGAATGTGCACCCCTGTGTGTGTCTCTGTGTGGGCTCTTAACTCCTCCCTGGATGATGGGAAAGACTTTGGACTTTCCACTCAGGGAGTGGGCTCCTTCGAGGTCCTTAATAGCAGAAGAGCTCTTGAGGGAACCCCAAGGCACTGGCAGTGCCTTCACAGAAGCATCTGCCCGTGAAGAGGAACCATCCCCATGCCCTACATTGTTCCAGAAAATTTTGAAGTCCAAGAAACACCCAGGCTATGTCTGACTCACAGCCATCCTCACGCAAGGGTGGCTGCCAGCCATGCATGGCACGAATGGCACTCCTTTCCACCCCACTGCCCCCCTCTTCCTTCCTTCCACCCTGATTTCTGCTGGTTCTGCAGTATCCACATGGATCTGTGTAGCCTTATCTCTCCCCAGCAGGTTCTCCACATGTAGTCAGCAGGGCCAGCCAGGACCTGCAGCTGGCTCCTCCGGACTGGTGGAAAGCAGCGTTCATAGGAGGTCTTAACGCACTTAGGTGCTGGGCTCTGGCCCAGACCGCTTCAAACTGTGGGGTCAAAGCATGAGTATTTCTTTGTTTTTTTTTTTTTTTTTTTGGTCTTTTTGAGACAGGGTCTCATTATGCAGTTCAGGCTGACCTTAAGCTCACTTTGTAACTCAGGCTGGTCTCGAACTCACAACAATCCTCCTGCCTCAGCCTCCTGAGTGTACCACCCCAGCTGTATTTCTTAGTTTTAAGAATCTCCCCAGGTACTAGCCTGGTCTGGTGGCGCAGTACTGTAATCCCCGAATTCTAGGATGCTAAAGCAGAAGGATTTCAAGATCAACACCAGCCTGAGTTATTTAGCAAAACCCTCTCTCAAAACAAAAAAGTAAACAAAGGGCTGGAGATGTAGCTCAGTGTAAAGGTCTTGGATTCAATCCCCAGTGTGTGTGTGTATGTGTGTGTGTGTGTGTGTGTGTGGAATCTCTTCAGGTTATATAGCATATTATGGTTGACAACAACTAATTATATATATCAAAATAGTTGGCCGAGAGGATTTTGAATGTTGCCAACACAGAGAGCTGATTGCTGTCTGCAGTAATTGTGTGCCAGTTGTCCTAATCTGACCATTACACATTGTACACATGTGTTGAATTGTTATATTGTACTTCTAAGTGTGTATATTTGTTATGTGCCAACTAAAAACAATTTTAAAAATAGCTTCAGGTGACTGACATTCTAGAATGTATTTCCAGTGAGAAAAAAAGTTTGTGCTTAGATGTTTGGGGATCTGGGTTCAACTATTCCCACCCCCCTGTCTACTCCAGATCTGTTCTGATGCCTTCATCTTGATGGACCCTGTTGTGTCTCCAGTATGCTGACAATCTAGTAAGAGGAGACATAAACTCACAAAAAATATATATATATCCCAATATAACTTCTAGGGCTAATTTTGTTTTGTTAGCCAGATAGATGTTTTGGGTTAGATTTTTTTTTTTTTTTCCTTTAGTGGGGAGTGACCCTAGGGACTTACCCATGCTAGGACATTAAGTTATTCCCCAGCCCTTTAAAATTTTTATCTTGAGGGCTGGGGGTATAGTTCAGTGGCACAAACTCCTGCCTGGCAGGCACAAGGTCCTAAATTTGAGTCCCAGTATATGTTTGAACTAGTAATCCTCCAGTCTGACTCCTGAATGTCTGGGATTATGGTTGTGTGCCACCTCACCCAGCTAGCTGTCTTTAAACTTGGACCTGTTTGGGGGTCACTGGGGATCACCATGAAACACACGTCTTCTGATCAGGTTCCACCTGATTCTGATGCAGTGTTCTGCAGGTGGAGTTGGAGTCTTACTTTGGAAAATGAGCTTCCCAGAGGTTCTGGTAAGCGTGGACTAGAGAGAGAATTCCGGGCCTGGAGGTCAGGGCAGGCTGCAGTTGGTGCAGAGGGTGCTCTGAAGGAGGATCCCAAATGCTTCTTTGTCTGGGTGAGCTCAGGGGAGGCAGCATGTGTGGCTCCTGTCCCCAGCTCTGACACTGTGTCCCTCCCAGGGTACCACTGATTTCTGGTTTTCCTGTCCTGACATCTGGCATCCAGGTGGCACTTTAGGCTCAGTAGCACCTCTTTCTTTAAGCAGGAAGTATCTGTCTGGGGCTGCCTCTGGGATACCTTGTCAGCTATCTGTCACCATTAGTCTTCTAGGTCAGTAACTGGAATGGACACTTGAGCGTCACTGTGGATCAATGCTCAGAATCCTTTCTGCTTTGGCCTGTGTGTGTCATCCATTCCCCCACCCCCACCCCCGGGTGGGGAGGAAAGTGGTGGGGAAGTGGCATTCTCAGAAATTCCTTAAATTTTCCTGGCTTCTTGTGATGGAGAGGGGCTACATTGAAGGAGCAGGGAGGAGCAGCCTCCAGGGGCTTCAGGGGATGAAGTCGTTGAAATATGATCAGCCCCGTCTGTCATTACATATGGGTCAGAGCCCACACGCTTTCCCCAGTCCCACTTCATCACTCATAACTCAGGATGGGGCCCGGGAGGCCTTTGGGCTGTGGTCGAGATCAGGAGAGAGTTATGCAAGAGTAGCCTTGAGCCTTGGCTTTTGCTTCATGTAATTAGCCCTGTGGAGGGGGACAGGAGCTGGGTATTTTCATATAATTCTCTCAACCACCCTATGACACAGGGCTTATTATCTCTATTTTATAGGAAAAGAAACTCGCCTCCAGTCAGGGAATGTTAATGTCACAGCTACAATTCCAACAGCTCAAGCTTTTAAAATTATACTTTGTGGCTTCCATGGCAGCAGTGTGGAAATCAGAACTGAGCTTTCTTTCAGGCTCTTCTGCCAATTTCATGACCTTGGACAAATCTCATCCTTCACAAGTCACCTTCCTGGACTACACAGCAGAGTGGTGACAGATGCCCAGATTCAGGCACAAGCTCAAGGCTCCTGGTGTCCTAGAGCCCTCCTTGGCTGTGAGGCTACCTGACAGTCTTGGAATTAAGCAGGAATCCGCAGTCCACCTCCAGGTAGTGTCTGCCACTCCTGACTTTTGAGGACCTGGTAGCACCTCTTTGCTACCTGTCTTGCTTTTGGGAGTGACAAAGCCTATCTTTCTCAACTTCATAGAGATTTCCTTTTTTTTTTTTTTTTTTTTTTTAAAGTAGCTATGAGATGAAAAAGTGTGTAAATATAAGTAAAGTGTAAACTGGATAACAGCTCCATTGTGAATTCTAGTTTGGGTACTTCAAGGCAGTTTTCATTTCTTTCCTTATTTACAGGGCAGAGGATGAGCCCCAGAGCCCATCCATGCTAGGCAAGCGCTCTGCATAGAACTTCAGTCCCAGTGCGTCAAAGAAAGTGTTTAGGCCGGGCGTGGTGGCGCATGCCTGTAATCCCAGCACTCGGGAGGCTGAGGCAGGAGGATTATTGTGAGTTCGAGACCAGCCTGAGCTACAAAGTGAGCTCGAGGCCAGCCTGAACTGCATAGTGAGACCCTGTCTCAAAAAGACAAAAAAAAAAAAAAAAAAAAGAAAGAAAGTGTTTAGATTTCCTACCTCACTTGAACAAGGAGCAGATGAAGTCCTTTCATTGTTATGTCATGCCTATCTGTTTTGCTATGAACAGGAAATTTCACGTATTATATTTGTTCCACAGAAGAACGTTGATTTAGATGACTAGGGCTAGGGCTCTTCCCTACCAGCGAGGCCATTTCTTAGGGCCTTCTCCTGGAATGATCAGTCATTCCTCTATTAATCCTTAAATCCATTTCTTAAATTCTCATGATCCAAAATTTGTCTTTTTTTGTTGTTTTAAGATAAATCTGAGTAGTTGGGGACTCATAGGTATTTGTGGTGGACCAGTGGCAACAGCTTTAGAGGTCACCAGGGACTGCAGACAGCTTCTCAGGTTGATGGGGAACGGGTTTTCCAAGTTCCATACTGGAAGTGCCGCAGCTGTGATGTCTAACCTTGGCCGTTACTGTAATGTGTTAATGTCCTTGTGTTGCCATTATCTCATCCCTTACATGGAGAGACGGGAAAGCCACGGATATGTCAAGGTGGGATACATTGCCAGATGTGTGGTGCCTGGGAGCTCCTTGGCTTTTTGGAGGGTGATGGTGGTGCTGGGGATTGAACCCAGGGCCACTGAGCCACACCCCCAGCCCTCCTTGTTACCTTAATAGTGCATATACTTAGTGTTTTTTAGTGTACAGACATTGCTTCATTTGGTGCTTACACAGTTCTGTGATGTAAGCTAACTTCTTACTCTATGCAGTGGTACCTTGGTTCATGAATTTGATACTTTCTGTGATTTGATTCTGTTCACAAACTGAGTTGGGGGAGAAATGAATCAAATTCAGTGGTTAGGTTAATGTTGATCTTATGGGAAAGGAAACATTTGAGATTTGAACTTTTTTTTTTTTTTGCAGAACCGGGGATTGAATTTAGGCTCCTTTGCTTTCCAGGCAAGCACTTGCGCTTATTCCACTGAGCCATCTCCCCAGCCTAAAGGATTTTATTTATTTATTTTTTCCCTGCCATATTTGGGGATCGAACTCAGGCCCTTGCACTTGCCAGGCAAGTAGTTATTCTATTAAGCCATCTCCCTGGCCCCAACATTTGAGATTTGGTTCTCATCCAGTTCAGATTGTGACCAGAATTGTGGAGAGAATGGAGTTTGTGAACTGAGGTATTTATTGTCTGAGCTTGCATATTGTCAGTTATGAAAGGAACTTTGAAATGGCATAAAACAGGATGAAACTATTGAAATCAGAGCAATCAGCAGAAAAAAAAAATGTAACAGCTGGCACTTGTTAGAAAGCATTCTATGTACCAGGGATAGTTGTAAGGGTTTTTAACACCATAAACTTACCCTCAAGCTGAAATCCAAGGTTAGTGCTCCTAATTTGAAACCCAAACATCTTAAATGCTCCAAAACTCAAAACCTTTTGAATGTTGTCATAAATTCCACACCTGACCTCATGAGAATTAGTTGCAGTCAAAATACAGTTGCACTAAAAGTAGACTGGGTGTGGTGGAACATGTCTGTAATCCCAGCACTTGGGAGGCTGAAAACAGGAGGATCACTGAGTCTGATCTGAGTAGTGAGACCTTGGAGACCCTATACTAAATACACTAAAAAGATTTTTACTCTCATTTTGGGTCAGCGAGATAGCACAGTGGTCTAAAGTGCCTGCTTAGGCAAATGGACAGGGACTATGATTAGATCTCTGGCACTACATGCCAAACCAGCCTCGCCCCTGGGGTGGGCTGAGGCGGCCACACACACACACACACACACACACACACACACACACAAAGTAATATATAATATTACCTTCAGGCTATATATATATATATAATAAAATTTGGGTTTAGACTGGAGCCCTCTCCCAAGGAATTTTCATTGTATACGTAGAAATGTTCCAGAATTTGGAACAAAGTCCTGAAATCCCGAACACTTCCAGTCCCAAGCATCTCAAGTAAAAGATGCTCACCATGGATCATGTCTCTATATCTACAGAAGGGAAAACTGAGGCTAACAGAGGTGACAAGTGAAGTGGTACAGCACACACTTGATCACTGCCCTAGAATAACTTACTGTGGTAAGGAAGATGACAGGCACGAACAGTATAGGCTGCCATCAGGAAATCTAAATTTTTGTCTCTGAAATTGCCATCCAGGAATTGTTATCATCACTTTTTATTATTATTATTATTATTATCATCATCATTATTATTTTGTATTTTAGGGAAGGGTCTACAGGGTGTTCAGGGTCTCACTACTAGATTGGACTCACAGTGATCCACCTGTTTACAGCCTCCCAAGTGCTGGGATTACAGGCACACACCACCATGCCCAATCTCAATCACTCTCTCAGTGTGCTCCAGGGGTGGGCCTGGCACAGCAGGCCTGGGGATCAAACCCCAGGCCCCTGTACCTGCTTGCAAGCGCTTTAATCTGCTGAGCTATTTGGCTGGCCCTATCATCACTGTTTTACAGTGGAAGATGAGCCCCAAAGTACACATGATTTGAATGAGGATGCAGGGCCAGAAGCAAATGCCGTCTTGGTCTTGCATCCCAGTGCTGTTTTCACTACCTTGTGCAGTGTCTTCTCAACATGAAAACCTGTCTTTCAGAACCTGGCAGTGGGGGCCGGAGCTGTTGGATCTTTGCAGCTGACCTACATCTCAAAGGTAATGTTGGCTTGGCGTCCTGGGAATCCATGTTCTCTGAGTAGCTACATGAGGAAGTGAGTGGCACCTCCTTGGCTTGGGTTGTTAGCATTAGGGGACATTCCAGGCATGACAGTGCTACCTTTCCCCACCCCCACTGCCCGTGGAGGATTTGCTGCCGACGGGTGGGTGCAGGAGTGATTAGGAGGCTCTTGAAGGGTGCACTGAGGCCTCTATGATGGTCAGCCTTCCAAGTGTTTGTCAGTTTTTCATTTCTGTTCCAGATACCTGAGATCATCGACTTACACAGGGGAATATTTATTTTGGCTCACAGTTTTAAGGGTGTCTGTCCATGAGGATTTGGCCTGGTTGCTGGTAGGCCCTGTGGTAGGCAGCATGTCGTGAGAGAGGTAGATGTCAGAAGGAAATCACTCACCTCCTAGCCTGGAAGTGAAAAAAAATAGGGAGAGAGAGAAAGGCTGAGGTCCCATAGTGTCCTCCAGGAGCACCTTGAAGACACCTCCCACTGCACCCTACCTGCCAAAGGCTGCACCGCTCCCAGTAGCCTCAAGCTGGTACCAAGCCTGTACTGGGTTTGTGGGGGGCATTTCGCATCCAGAGTATAGTAGTATGACATACTTCTCCCAGAGGGAACAGTAGATGGTAATTGACCTGGAGTAGGTTTGGAATGTTGAAATCTTTTTGGTAACTGGGACAAAAAGGAACACAAATTCAGGAGCTGTAAAGGATTCTCCCAAAGGGTCTAACTGCAGCAGCTAGGGTTGTAGCAGCCACCTGGATAGGATGCCTGCCAAGGGAAGGCTAAGAAAGCCCTGGGAATAGCTTCCTGTGTGCTTGGACCAAATTCAGCAGCCCGGTAACTGCTGAGAGTCTGGCCAGCAGCAAGAGGCCTTCTCTGGCCCAGTTTTGGGGGGAGGGCACCCTTCTTTTTTTGCCAGAATTTGGGGTGGAGGTTGCTTAATGATGCCCGCAGTAACTGCTGAATTCAGCTGCTTTTAGTAGTCCCTCCCTGGGACAGGCACCACTGCTGCCCAGCCATGCAGCAGTGATAAAAAGGCGAGGGATTGAGAACCTCCCCAGAAAGAGGAACACTTTGTACAGCGAGGAGAGCCAGGTGGCATGCAGCCAGCACTGCAGCTCTTCCTGAGCTGCTCTCCCCACGCAGCCCTCCCCACAGGCCTCCTGGGGGCCGCTGTGTCCTTGCCCACCTTCTGCCCGCTGGCCCCCAGGGGTCACAGAGCTGAGCAGCCCCTCTCCCTTGGTAAGATGCTTCAGGGGCCATGTGTTCATCCTCCTCTCCACTGCTCAGGAGCGTGTCCAGGGGGGCCTCAGCTGTGGGAGAGTGGCCAGGCAACCTGAGCTGCGGGGTGCAGGCAGAGCCTGGCAGCTACAGCTGGGTGCAAAGGGCAGTACTGGGTGCCTGAGACAGGGAAGATACAGCCTCAGGAGAAGAGGGAAGGGCTGCAGGGGCTGGCTTTGCTGGTGCAGCTGTGGGCAATCTGTGCCTGCCCTGTGGTAAGAATGTGGCTGCCTTCTGAGGCTGGCCGGCCCAGCCTGAGGCCTGAGCTTGTCTTCTTCCCTGTGTTGTCCTCACTGGGCTGTGAGCTCATTTCTCCAGAAAGAGGAATGAGAGCAGGGAGCAGAAAGCCTGTAAAAAATGAAAGCTGAAACTCTCCTGTTTGAGAGGGTTTGGAAAGACTTTTGAGGGGAGGGAAGAATGAATATAATCTCCTGCTGAATCATGATTTATAAATGCAGCTCAGATGAGGGTTTTTAGTATTTTCTGCTTTGGAGGCTGACTTGTTTAAAAAAGATGACCTGACTTTCAGCCCTTCATGGGATGGGGCCTGTGGGTCTGTATGGGCCTTTTGCAATAACCACAGCTGCTGTTGGGTTGGGTTACAGTGAGCTGAGAGCCTTTAACTCCTGCCTGACTCAAAGCCAAAAGGCAGGGGTTTTCCCAGCAAAAGCATTCAGCTGCAGTGCTGGTGTCCTTTTGTCAGCAGTCTAGCTTGTGTCTCTTCCCTTCCTTCTTTTCTCTCCCCCTCCCTCTCCCTCTCCCCCTTTTTCTTGTACTGGGGCTTGTACCCAGGGCTTCACACTGAACTGCATTCCCAGCCTCTTTTTTATTTGGACTTGCTAAATTGCCCAGGCTGGGCTCCAACTTTCAATTCTCCTGCCTCAGCCTCTTAGTGTGGGGATTATAGGTTTGCATCTCTGTGTCTGGCTCAGGGTGTTTCCTATTCCCCCACAGGCCTACCAGCCTATGCTAGGTGACCATGGTGTCATGTGGCCTTTCTGTTTGGCTCCCATAGGTGTCTGCTGAGGGAAGAGGGAGACCAGCATGTGGCTTTCCAGAGAGGCAAACTAGAGATTCCCATGCCTGGTCTAATGCCTCTCAGGTCATTGCATCAGAACCTCTTGCTGGGCCAGCTACCATGAATATCATGAAAGCTGGTGACTGATGCCCCCTATTCAACCTCTTTCCTTGCCTTCTGGCCCTTCTATTCCGGCCATCAGGGGTATTTATTATTTAGTGTGATGGGGGGTGGAACCCAAGGCCTTCGCACTAAGCTGTGCACCCAGTCCTTTTCTTTTTAAAAAAATTTGATTCAGGGACTTACTGAGTTGCCCAAGCTAGGCTTGAACTTGTGGTCTTTCTGCTCAGCCTCCCAGAGTGTTGGGAAAACAGGCATGTACCCCCACAGTTGGCTTGTTATTCTACTCTTAGTGCATAAAGGGGCCAGGTGACCCCAGATCCTGGGGCAGAGCCTGTGGCTCTCCTAAGACCTTGTTTGGCTGCTGCCACTTCTGTCGAGGAGCCAGCTGTGCTTCCTGGCCAAGGGCTGGCAGGCAGGGCTGACCTCAGCGGTGCCCTGACGCGATGAGCTTGCTGTCTCTGTGGTCTGCATCTGATCTGATAAGAGCAGTTCCTGAGTGTCTGTTGAGCTGTGCCGCGGCCCTGTCCACGTCACTGGGCGGCGACCCATGCCTGCTCCTCTGGTCGTATCCTCAGCTCTCTGTCTCTGCTGGTGTGTTGACAGGATCTGCCAGCCCATCACTGTGCACACCTCAGCTCTGGCCACCTCACCGTGTGAAATGCTTGTACTTGGGGCCCTCATTTGAGTCCCACTGCCAGGATTCTTACGTGTAGGCAGCCACACTATTGTGTATGGGGCCTCTGTCCTGCTGCTCTATCTGAGGATGCTGTAACTGTCTGTTGTGGTCACCCACAGGCAGAGGGCTGGGCAGTGAATAATCACACCTCCTGCTGGGTGAGCAAGGCTTCCTGGAGAGGCCAAAGCTGTATCTCCTTAAAAAATGAGAAAGTGTGCTTGTTGAGCCTTTTCTGTGGGGCCCAGCAGCAGGTAGATGGAATTTCATTTTCTCCTCTTGCTGTTCTCTGGCCATAAGAAAGAGACAAATATTGTCACTAAGAAGCTTATGGGAGACGCTGATAGACTTAACCCTTGCTACATAGCTAATCAGGGCAGAGCAAGCACTGACCCTAGTAGTTTGGCGATGAGTTCTTTACCAAGTTAGCCTTCTGTGACAAGCCATGATGCATGGAGGCACATTGTAGATGCACCTGTGTGCGTCCATGTGCATCTCCTCAATGAAAGCTGGAGAAACAAAACAAGCTAAAACGCCACACTCTCTCCCCATTGTGAAAACATGGTTAGCGCTGCCACAGGATTGGTTAGGGAGCTGTAGGCAGAACCGTTTCTAATCCAAAGAAAGTGAGCATGTTGGCCAGCAGCACTCTCTGATCAGTGAAAAATAGGAATTTCTTAGAAAAAGGATGATTCTCTTAATAAGCCAGAGTGCATCTTCAAGTGACCAGCTCTTCACTGCCACTCAAGAGTCATGAGAAGAGGCACCATGAGATGTGTGGGCTCTGGGCGGCCGCGGTGGCCAGAGCAGCTCTGTAATGATTAGGGTTATGCAGAAGCCAAGCACAGAACAAACAGGAGATGGGATTATGGCCAGGATGTGTGGGGTTACAGATGCCGAAGGGAAGACCAAGGAAACAAGTCACTGCAGACTGGCATATGAGAACAAGTGGGATCAAGGCATCCACTGTGGCTCCTACTGAAACCCCAGAAAACCAAACAGTGTGGGGCCAGGACTGTGAGCATGGGGTGTCTGCATCCTGTGCAGCTGTGATGGAATTTGTATAGTCTGAACCTGAACTCAGGATCTGTGGGCTTGCCTTTACTTATATCTGTATTTTTTTCGAGAACTTTTTAAGGATATATAGGCTTCTCTTCACGTCATGGTAGACATATAAAAATACACCCACTTCCCTTGTGAAGTAGAAGGGCTTGGACACATAAATTCCTGCCTCCTGCTGTGTAATGTCCTCTGTCACCTCAGGACCCTACCAGATGTGGGCCCTTGGCTTTCTTTGCACCTCCAGAACCATAAGCCAGAATTAACCTCTCTGTGACTTTTTTTTTTTTTTTTTTTTTTTTTTTTTTTTTTTTTTTTTTTTTTTTTTTTTTGAGACAGGGTCTCACTATGCAGTTCAGGCTGGCCTTAAGCTCACTTTGTAGCTCAGGCTGGTCTCGAACTCACAATAATCCTCATGCCTCAGCCTCCCGAGTGCTGGGATTACAGGCATGCGCCACCATGCCCAGCTGCAATTTTGGTTTTTTTTTTGGTGGAACTGGGGATTGAACTCAGGCCCTTGTGCTTGCCAGGAAAGCACTTATTCCACTGAGCCATCTCCCCGGCTCCCTTCTCTGTGACTTTAAAAAAAAAAATACATGTAATTGTTCAACTATAGTATACTTAAAAGAGTGCCTCTTAGTTTAGACTGATTTGGCTGTGAGCAGCACATCTAGTTCATCCCTAGTTCCTAGGCAGTCATCTTGCACACACACAAAATTCTTGTGAACTAAGCTGTCCCCTACAAATTATTTTCAAATGTAATGAAAATGTTTTGAATGCTTAATTGAAAACATTCATGAAGTTGATTTAATGTAACATCTGGCATGCAGTGGGTTAATCACTTTTCAGTAAGGCTGATATAATGTTATGGAAACATTTATTAACATTGGATGTGTCCCCTCTGTTTTGTATGTTGGAAGCCAGGCAGTTTTTTCAGGACTCGCACATTTTTGTTCATGGGCTGTTAGCATTTTGTCCATACTTACAGGGATGACACTGTTGTATTCTTGTGTAAAGTGGGTATAAAAAAGAAATGCCTTATGGGAAACTGTGAACTGTCCCTCCCTGAAAGACCAGATTGTAAAGGACAAGGTGGGCAAGTGCCTTAGTACGCACTCATATCAACTCTGAAAGAACATGGTATCATTACCCTTTATTTGATAGAATGTGAAATAAAGGTCACACAGCTGGGACACCTGTGGGTCAAGACTGTACTGCCTGTCCTTTTGTTTTATAGGCTGCTACCTCAGTTCTTGTTTAAGTAACTGGGCAGTAATAACTTTAGTTAAGGATCTGGGAAGGTCTTTAAGGAATAATTTATGATCAAGAGGAAGAATCTAGATAGCCTGATGATGTAGCCATTAGTAGACCCCGGCAACAGTGAACTATGCAGGGATTTTTGGGTTTGCAATTGTGAGGATTGAAACCAGGGCCTTGGCACAGTTTTATCTGCAGCCTTTTAAATTTTTTAAATTTTGATGTGATAGGTCAGAGTTGCCTATCACAAGGCTGGGCTTGAACTTTCCATCCTCCTGCTCCAGCCATTTAAAGTGCTGGGACTGTGGGTGTATATCACTGTACCTGGCAGAGAGACATTAATTTTGCCTGAGAAGTGGATAGAAGGCATAATATGCAGGGGAGGATGATGGCAGTATGTGGATAGGTCCTGTGGGCAGCTGGTTGCTCCTTAGAGCTCCTAGGGATAGTTGTGGAAGCTGGGTCCTGAAATTCATTCAATTCAAGGACAGATACTGAGGCTTTGTGGGCACAGAATGGAGTGAGAGTTGTTTGAAGCAGAATGTTGTGGGCTCACACATGCACATTCTGGGGAATATACATGCAAGAGGGAAGACTGCAAAACAAGGTGAGTTAGAGCCATGGGAACCATGGAAAGACTTCTGCTTTCTCAGGCCCATACCTGAAATAGCAAGGCAGCTCCCTGAATCATCGGTCCTTCTCTGGGCAGGGAAACTGCTCTTTTGCATGGTCATGGTGGCTCTCAAGGGAGCTGCTCAGTGTCCAAATGCATCCCAGGGCCTCTGTATCTTCTTTCTCAGTGCTGCAGTTGGAATGGAACCCTTGTAGCAATCCCACTGTTGGTATGGAGATCTTCAGGGGAGGAAGAGTTTGCAATGAAGGAAGACTGACATTTTGCCAGTATGGGACCAGACCAGGGCCTGTGAGTCAAGGACAATCTTGTCAGACTCTCTCAGTGACTTTCCAGAAAGACAGACATTAACACAGACAATGAGATAGTGGTTGTTCCTGTGAGGTGGAAATTCTGTCAGGGAAGGGCACACAAAATGCTTCTAAGGCAGGATGACAGTGCCTGTTTCCTGAGGTAAAAGTGTAGGGTTCTCAGTTATTTTCCCTAAAATGTAAAATCACAACTAACAAATATGTGTGTTTGATGTACTTTTGATTTATGAAAACTTTCACAGTGAAGTTTTTAGCACTAGTGGACACACATTCATGTCCCCTTTTCTTATTTCATATTTGATGTAGGTGAGCATCGCTACCCCAAAGCAGAAACCAAAAACTCCATTTTGCTTTGGTAAGTACATTTTGCTTTGGTAAGTACAGAGCTGGGATGGGCTTTGTACATACTCAGGTATCAACTTCCTCCTTTGAACAGAGGAAGTCCTGTGACACGTGTTTGTGTGAAGGCATAAGTCATGTGTCAAGCAATGTCACCTTCCCCCATGTTGCTGGGGAGATTCTTTCTAGCATAAGGGCAGATGCATGAGGAGTAGTAATGTTTCTGTTTTCTTGATGCCACAGGGTGGATACAAAAAAATCCATACAAGTTTCTGGTAACCCTCATTTAGGACTAAGGAATGGCTGGTTGTGGTGGCACAAGTCTGGAATCCCAATACTCCTGGGAGACTGAAGCAGCAGTATTGCAAATTGGAGTCCAGACCAGGCAACTTAGCAATTTTAGTGAGGCCCTGTCTCAAAATAAAAAAAATAAAAGGGGGTAGAGATGTTGCTCAGTATGAAGACTCTGTGTTCAGTCTTCAATACTAAAAGACAAAACTGAGTAATGATGTGGTAGGAAAGGTGCACACTTAGGCTAGGGGGAGGCAGGGTCAGGAAGGGACAGTAGAAAGGAGGGAGTAGCTGATGGTGAGTCTCCGTGTTGCCGAATGAGTAACAGTGCTGGGGGAGGACTGGGAAGCAGAGCCCCTTAGTGGGGGCCTCGGTTGCAAAGGCGTTTGTGAATCTGGTGCATTAGTCATTGAATTGCTGTTGGGGCTCCGTGTTCACAGAGCCATGCTTGGCGCTGTGGCGGATGCTGGCACATGGTCTCTGTGCATGTCGCAGAAGCAGGGCTCTTCCTCTGCAGTGGTGCTGGAGCGCCCTCGGCCCATAGAATAGCCCCTGGCACATAGTGGGCACTCTGTAAGTATTTGTTGAATGAACAAATGAACTGATGATTTCTGTATCTATCCCTTCTACTTTGAGTCCACTTCTTCAAACTTACACTTGTAGAATACAAGAGCCCCTTGTGCTGCCTCCCTCAGCTTTGAATTGGTTCAAACTTCTTTGGTGCTGTCATTCTCCTGTTTCTGAGGTCCAAACTGGGTTCTCAGATTTTGTGATCAGCAGATGTAAACATATACATAATAATAATAAACCTAGAAGTAAAGTGTTGACTGAATGGAATGCTCAGAGCAAACAACTAATTGCAAACAAGGCCAAGGTCGCAGATCTGGTCTCAGACAAGCTTTGTTCCATTTCCCAGCCACTAGCAACATTTGTAACCCGGGCTGGTCTGCCAGTGAAAATCAAAAGACAGGGTCCAAACTTATGTACTGTGTCATCACCACTGTAGATCTGTTAGCGCTGTTAGGAAGTGGTTCGTGGGGTGTCCTGCTGATGGCGGACCAGCAGCTTCATTGCTGCAGAGCAGCACATCACAGCTGTTGTGTGTTCGTGGCCAGTAGCATAGCCTTAGTTTTAAAGATGGGAGAAAGAATGGGCACTTGGGTGGCCTGCTGCTTCTTAAATTTCCACACAGAGGGCAACATTCTAGGGGATCTCTTGACTGGTTTGGTGGCCGTCATCCATCTTGCCACTTCAGATACCTTAGCTCTGTGGGGTCTTATGTTGCATGCTTTCTGATGTGGGATTTTCTCAATGCTCTGTCTTCACAGTTATCAATGCCCTGTCACAGAGATATTTTCTTCAAGCCAATGACCAGAAGGACCTGAAGGACTGGGTGGAAGCCCTGAACCATGCCAGCAAGATCACTGTACGTGTGTGGTTTCTTCTCCCTTCAGGGGTACAAGTGTCCCTTCCCCACCATGGTCTGTAGCCAGGCCTTTCCCAGGTGCTCTGGCCAAGCTCAGTTTCCCCAGCCTCTCTTGTCCCTGGATGATCAACCACAAGTCTACCCAACAGCTTGAGTTTGACTCAAGCATGAGAGGAACTATGTGGGGTATCCTATTTGAGCTTCCTGGGAGGGGCTCCCAGTTGGCCCTGGCCTGAGTGATGCGGAGTATAGATTGCTGACTAAGATAACAGAGTAAGGGAAGAGCATATGAGAAGGGAGGTCAGAACATTTTTCCTGGCTTAGGAGATGCTCTCTTTAAAAGTCACCTGGAAGGTCAGGCCTGGCCATCACTGGTCTGCCTTGGAAAAGCCTTCCATTTAAAAGCTTCATAAAACTTATAGTTCATGGACTGTCCTGAGTATTCTCCTTTTCCTTGATTTGGCTAATGAAAGATCATTTTTCCCTTCCTTAGAAATATAGAAAGAGAAAAGGAAAAAGAGTGAAAAGGAAAACTGTGTTAGTCAGCTTCCATCAGTATGGGAAAAAACTGGTAAAGAATCAGCTTACAAGAAGGAAGGTTGATTCGGCTTATAGTTTGAGAGGTTTCAGTCCCTGGGTGCTTATCCTGTTGCTTTGGGCCTGTAGCAAAGCAGCATATCACAGCAGGAAGGTGTGGGGGAGGCCTGTTTAAGTCACTAAGAAGCCAAGAGAAACAGGACAGGCAGGGTCCCAGTACGCCCTTCAAGGGTGCCCCTCTGTGCCCTCACCTCCACCTACAGTGTTGCATTTCTTAAGCGTTCCACCCTGCTCCAACACCACCACAGGCTAGTGAACAAATATTTAACACATGGCCTTTGGGGGACACTTACCAACCATAACAAAGGGTGTTTATTTTAGGGGGAAAGACACCTAAACCTTTAACCAGCAAGTCAGGTAGACCAGGACTCGTTTGCTGAAAGTTTGAATTTGTATTATCTAGTGAGAAATGCTTACATATGCTTACTTCCAATAAGCCTATGTCCCAGGGCAGATTAAGCTCGCTGTGAATAAATTAATAGATGAAATCTGTACATCTGTCTAACATCAGTGTTACTGGAGCCAACCAGAGTGCAGTTAGTCACGTAACCAGGTTAAGGGGTTAGTTTCTTACGCAGATAAACCTTGGCAAACCTGGGAAGAAAGAGCAAGCCAGGCAGGGAGCGAGGCCGATGGCCACACTGTGCGGGCTGCTGGAGTGCTGAGTCAGCAAATGTTTTCTTCTCATACTGGGGAGGCGTGGCATCTTGTGGGACTCCGGACTTTCTTCAGTGTCTTTCATATGCATGTGGATATGGTACTGGGGGTGGAACCCAGGGCTATGTGAAATTGGGCAAGTGATCTGTCCTGGAGCTGTACGGTTGTATTTTGAGATATGGTCTTATTAATTTATACCCATACTGGCCTTAAACTTGTGATCTTCCTGCCTCAGCCTTCCACATAGCTGGAATTATGAATAGGCACCACCAGGCCTGGCTAGTTTCCTCCTGGGTTTTGGCCTGTTGCCAGTAAGCTGGGCTGGACATCCTGAAAGGCAGCGAGCAGGTTCTGTCTCACTTTCCTCCCTTCTGCATTTTCTTGGTGCTAGGGGTTCTGGCCAGGGCCTAGTGCATGGTAAGCATGTGGTGTGCCACTGTGCTATACCCAGTCCCTTTATTTAAAAGTCTTTATTTTGGTGTGAGGGACTGAACTCGGGCCTTGGATACGCTAGGCCTCTGCTGTACCACAGAGCTGCACCCCCTATACTTGTCTTTCTGTTGTGCTTGAATGCGGAGATGCTCTAACTGTCTGGTTTTTCTTACCTCTCCTCTGGCTTCTCAGAGCAGCAGCTGTGGGATGTGGGAGTGGGAGGGGACCTGCTGAGGCCCTGAGGTTGGAAGATGAAAGGGCCTCCTGGGTGTCAGCGCCTCCGCAAAATGTGACTCACCAAGTCTCCAGTATCCTCTTTATTTCCCTGGTTAAGGAACCAGTTTTCCACAGCCTGGATTCTGTATCTATAGATTTAACCCACTGTGGATTGAAAAGGTTTGAAACAATTGTCTACACGGAACTTAGATAATTTTCTTGTCCTTATTCCATAAATAATACAGCACCACAGCTGTCCCGGTGACATTTGCATTGTACCAGGTATTACAAGCCCTGAGAGTGTGTAGGAGATGTGTGCAGGTTCCGTGCAGCTCCTCCTCCGCTTGACACACATGGAAAATTGGGCATCACAGATGTTGTACCCTAGGGCCGTCTTGGAACAGATCTCTGTGGGTACTTCAGGGTGGCCGTGGATCCCTTCTGTCCCTCCTTCTGCCAAAGGTTCTGTGCAACACAGAAAGAGGGAAGGTAGGATCTTTACATGTCCCACAGAGGTTTTTCTTTATCCTC